>JAOPHQ010003748.1:27500-110000 GCA_030340625.1 Merluccius polli
TTCTTCTGGGGGTTTGAGGATAGCTAACTCCTCCAGATGACCTGGGTGTCAGCTGGCATGGTCTACCGGGCCACGGTGTGTCTCGGTGTGTGTCTGTGTGTATGTGTGTGTGTTTGTGTGTGTGTATGAGTACGTGACTGAATGAATTGTTAAATCCCTGGACACAGTGATGAGGGCAGCGGAGTAGAAATGCATTTCCTTCACAATATGGCCTTTAAAACAAATGGTTCAAAGGTAGATTAGGGTGTTTGTATTCCTGTGGCTTCATGCCGTCGTTGTCTTTGTTCTGCTCAAAGTCAGGCTTCACTGGAGCCGTTTTTCCTGCCACTGCGCCTGGATGAGGTTACCTGCAAGCAGAGATAAGAAGGTTAATCTCTTAATTAAAACAACACCTGACTGCATTTTATGGAGCAAACACGATACCACAGAGGAAGTAGATATGGGTATCAACAATATTCATAGGAATGACAAAATAATTACAAAAAAGTATAGTAATTTACATTACTTTCAATCCATGATCCATTCAAAAATCTTGAATCATTCAAACATCACGTCACCACAAAGTGTGTTTCTGTTCACCTTGTCACTGCACTTACCATAGCAAATCTTGATCTCCTAAAATAAGTAAGATCATAATTAACCTAATAACCCAATTGATGTACCTAATTGATTTAATAACCAAAGTCTATATCTCAAATGGCCTGATTGATTCCCCTAATTGATTTGTAAACACAAATTGATTCCCTGTCTCTGCTCATCACCAACACATCACCTCATCACCAACACATCGAAGTCCAGTCGAAAATGTGAAGAGTGTGGGTTTGTCTTTGGGTTGCATGCAGGGGTGGCCATGCAGTGGTGGCCATGCAGGGGTGGCCCTGCAGGGGAGGCCATGCAGGGGTGGCCATGCAGGGTAGCAGGTGCAGGATTCCACATGCAGGTCTCAGCATGCAGATTTCGACATGCAGGTGTGGAATTGCGGCCATGCAGGTCTCAACAGTTAGGGGTGAACATGCAGACCTCAACATGCTTTCCTTAACATGCAGGGCTAATGCAACCTTTTCTATTGGTGTGGCTCTGTGCCGGAGGTCCACAGCATTAGACATCGAGTCTGTAGCCAGAGACAGCTGCTCGACTGTCAGCTGACGGATGCCCAACACGCTCCTCATCAGAGAATGAATGAATGACCCACATAAAGAATATTATATATATTTATAATATATTATATGTTATATTATATTATTAATAAATACATGCTTCTGGTCAAATTCTATCCCCATTCCAGTAAAGGCTCATTAAAGCCAGGTTCAATTATGTGACTTTTATTCATGAGTTTATATGGGTGTGAGATGTCCGGCATCGATCCTGAAGGGTGGGCGCTGAGCAGAAAGGAGGATACGTGATCACAGCTTCCTTTCACCTGCAGGGCTCTGCCTTACATGCACATGGGCATGCTCAAATACACAGAGCAGCCGCCCCCCCCCCGCCATGCGTACGTGCATGCATCACATGCGCTTTCCAGAGCACACCACGAGGCTGCTGGACGACTCGTAATGCTCGCTCTAATCAAGCAGAACAACATCAAAATTATTTTCTCTTTTTGACGGACAACCTTTGATGTTGGTGTGACTATGAGGCCAACACAGCCAGAATGAACTACTTCATCCTCTTCATCTTCAAATTTGTCACACATTGTTGTATCTGTTGTTTCCAATGTCACAATTAAACTCTTCTTCATTGATAAAGAAATTCCTAAAAAAAAAATGCTGTAAAGTTTCACAGTATAAAACAAGTTCCACCCGAACAATCCTTCCTGATACATCAAACCAAATCATTTTTGACAGGCGACTTTCCAACATCTGTAATCTGCGTACGTAAACTACGGCATCTAAATGTAAATGTGTGCCCAAAATATTTGATGAAAGGAAGTTTCCCCAAGTTTCACTGAACTCCTGCAGCAACGTCTAAATAATTCAACCACAGAACTGAAGCAGACACAGATGCTGACGCCTCGGATGCTGGACGTATTCTGAGGGCTGTGACAGAACTGAGGCACTATCTAACACTCACTACACACACTTAGTCACTATCTAACACTCACTACACACACCTAGTCACTAACACTCACTACACACACCTAGTGACTAATACTCACTACACACACCTAGTCACTATCTAACACTACACACTAGTCACTATCCAACACTACACACCTATTCACTATCTAACACTCACTCCACTACACACTAGTCACTATCTAACACTCACTACACACACTTAGTCATTATCTAACACTCACTACACACACCTAGTCATTATCTAACACTCACTACACATACCTAGTCACTAACACTCACTACATACACCTATTGACTATCTAACACTCACTACACACACCTAGTCACTAACACTCACTACACACACCTAGTGACTAACACTCATTACACACACCTAGTCACTATCTAACACTACACACTAGTCACTATCTAACACTACACACCTATTCACTATCTAACACTCACTCCACTCACCTAGTCACTATTAACACTCACTACACACACCTAGTCACTATTTAACACTACACACCTATTCACTATCTAACACTCACTCCACTACACACTAGTCACTATCTAACACTCACTACACACACTTAGTCATTATCTAACACTCACTACACACACCTAGTCATTATCTAACACTCACTACACACACCTAGTCACTAACACTCACGACATACACCTATTGACTATCTAACACTCACTACACACACCTAGTCACTAACACTCACTACACACACCTAGTGACTAACACTCACTACACACACCTAGTCACTATCTAACACTACACACTAGTCACTATCTAACACTACACACCTATTCACTATCTAACACTCACTCCACTCACCTAGTCACTATTAACACTCACTACACACACCTAGTCACTATTTAACACTACACACTAGTCACTAACACTCACTACACACACTTAGTCATTATCTAACACTCACTACACACACCTAGTCACTAACACTCACTACACACACTTAATCGTTATCTAACACTCACTACACACACCTAGTCACTATCAAACACTCACTACACACACCTAGTCACTAACACTCACTACACACACCTAGTCACTAACACTCACTACATACACCTAGTCATCACTAACACTCACTACATACACCTAGTGACTATCTAACACTCACTACACACACTTAGTCACTATCTAACACTCACTACACACACCTAGTCACTATCAAACACTCACTACACACACCTAGTCACTAACACTCACTACACACACCTAGTCACTAACACTCACTACACACACTTAGTCACTAACACTCACTACACACACCTAGTCACTATCTAACACTCACTACACACACTTAGTCACTAACGCTACACACACCTAGTCACTAATACTCACTACACACACCTAGTCACTATCTAACACTCACTACACACACCTAGTAACTATCTAACACTCACTACACACACCTAGTCATTACCACTACACACTAGTCACTATCTAACACTCACTACACACACTTAGTCATTATCTAACACTCACTACACACACCTAGTCATTATCTAACACTCACTACACACACCTAGTCACTAACACTCACTACATACACCTATTGACTATCTAACACTCACTACACACACCTAGTCACTAACACTCACTACACACACCTAGTGACTAACACTCACTACACACACCTAGTCACTATCTAACACTACACACTAGTCACTATCTAACACTACACACCTATTCACTATCTAACACTCACTCCACTCACCTAGTCACTATTAACACTCACTACACACACCTAGTCACTATTTAACACTACACACTAGTCACTAACACTCACTACACACACTTAGTCATTATCTAACACTCACTACACACACCTAGTCACTAACACTCACTACACACACTTAATCGTTATCTAACACTCACTACACACACCTAGTCATCACTAACACTCACTACATACACCTAGTGACTATCTAACACTCACTACACACACTTAGTCACTATCTAACACTCACTACACACACCTAGTCACTATCAAACACTCACTACACACACCTAGTCACTAACACTCACTACACACACCTAGTCACTAACACTCACTACACACACTTAGTCACTAACACTCACTACACACACCTAGTCACTATCTAACACTCACTACACACACTTAGTCACTAACGCTACACACACCTAGTCACTAATACTCACTACACACACCTAGTCACTATCTAACACTCACTACACACACCTCGTAACTATCTAACACTCACTACACACACCTAGTCATTACCACTACACACTTAGTCACTATCTAACACTCACTACACATACTTAGTCACTATCTAACACTACACACTAGTCACTACCTAACACTCTTTAAACACGCCTACCTGCCTTTCTACCCTTTCTAGGGAGAAGAAAGGGTAGAAAGTTCCCCTGTAGATGTGTCAACAAGGTCCTGCTATAACTCTCTCTCTCTCTCTCTCTCTCTCTCGTCCTGGGTGGGAGGAAACACTGCATGTGTGAAGGCGTGTGATGCTGTGTGTACCCTAACAACATAACTCATTTATCTTGGAATTGTCTAGGAGACCAGTAGAGGTTCTCTCATCCTCCTCCTCCTCTCCTCCTCCTCCTCCTCCTCCTCCTCCTCCTCCTCCTCCGCAACACGTTAATCCTGTGAGACGTCTCCTGGGACCCCAAGCACCATTTCCATCCTAACACCTCGCTTAGCTCTCCCTGCTCCATGTTGTCTGAGATCTGCAACGAGCCGAGTGCAGGGGGTGGGGTGGGGGGGGTGGTGGGGAAGTGTGGAGAGGGAGGGATGAAGGAGTGAAAAGCGGGGATGACCAAGTGAGGGATGAGACATGAGAGACTGGCGATGGTGACATGGTCATCCAAATTGCAAATCTCTGTTTTTTGGTTGCGACGCTTCGCCGCCAGCAGGCTCTTCCACGCTTCTATTAAAAATAGCCCTGTGGGTGAGGGGGAAGGGGAGAGTGGAGAGGGAGAAGGACAGAGTGGAGGGGAGAGGGGGAGAGTGAAGGGAAGAGAGTGAGAGTGGAGGGGAGAGGGGGGAGGAGGATCGGGGGGGGTGGGGGGGGCAAGACAAGCAAAACACAAACAATCGTCTGAAAAAATATTTACATGAAAGACATTTTTCAAAAGAACTCAATTCAACCCGGAAAAATACATTGAGTAAAAAAACAATGTGTCTTTCTGACATTATACCTCCATTTGTCTTAATGTTTAAACAGCCCTCTTTACCTCACTCTCTCTGCAGCTCTCTCTCTCTCTCTCTCTCTCTACACACATCTCTCTACATCTCTACCTGCCTCTCTCCTCTCCCTATAGGTCTCTCTCTCTCTCTCTCCCCCTCCCTCTCTCTCTAAATAGTCGGTAAATTGTGAGTAAATCGTGAGTAAATAGTGATGTCTCTGTAGAGCAGCAGTGGGGTTCTAGTGAACATCTCTCTTATTAGTCATCCCTAGCCGGCCTCAATCAGGTCCTCTTTATTGTTGTACTGAGTGGCCATGTGTGTGTGTGGCCGTGTGTGTGTTTTTGTGTGAGCACTGCCTGTGTGTGTTTCTGTGTTCATGTATGTCTGCAAGTATGATTATGTGTGTATATGTGTGTGTGTGTGTGTGTGTGTGTGTGTGTGTGTGTGTGTGTGCTGCAAGCGCACAAGAGTGGGTGCATGTGTGTGTATGTGTGTGTTTGCACGTGTGTGTGTGTGTGTGTGTGTGTGCATGTGTTTGTGTGTGTGTGTGTTTGGGTGCATGTGTGTGTTTGTGTGTGCTTGTGTGTGTGCGTGTGTGTGTGTGTGTGTATTTGCGTGTGCTTGTGCGTGTGTGTGTGTGTGTGTGTGTGTGGTAGGTAATGTGTGTTGCGGACGGTCTGCAGCTTGACTCACTACATGTATTACAGCGCCCAGCTGCTCCACGCAGCAGACACACAGAAGCGCCCACAGCGCTGCCTCGTCTCCTCAGAGAGCTTCAGCCTGACCTCTACCTACACGTCATTTACATACTGGGTATAACTATTATAATTAATGCTGCAGCGTCTGATGTGTAACTAGAATATGAACTCTGCAGTTGTTGACGGGAAAGCCGTGTTCACACCAAACGGCAATCAGCCAGTTTTGACTCCGTTACTTGCATGGGTTTGACCGCCGGATCGTTCGCGTTTCTTTGCCGCTTTCGCAAGGCAGCGTCACGCAAATGTCCCGCTCAAGTTGAAAAATGTCAACTCGAGCGGTGTTCCGGAGTTGAATGACACAAATGTTGTGTTGTTCACGCCATTCATTTTTGTGTACTACTTAGCTGTTGAATTAGATAGTTTGTGAGGCGGCCACCATGTTGGTCTGGTTTGAAATCCGAAAGCGGACAGCTCACAACTGAAAGCGTTAGTGCGGGAAGCCAGGAAGCGTTTGTGCGGAAGTTGGAGAGCACCTGTCAGTCCTCTATCGTCACCGCCTAGCGGCGCGCCCATCAGGGGTCCAGCGCTGGGAAACGGCGCATCCCCTCATGTCCACAAACGCCCCTGTGGACACGGACCATAACAGTCAGACCCAATGCGTTGTTTTTACTGGTTTAGCTCCCTCACCAGCCTAGCCAGCCATTGGTCCATCCAGCTGCCCGTTCCACCCTTGGACTCTTGTCAAGACCAATCCGCCCAACCACAGCTTAGCGCCACCCAATTGGCCCATCCAAATTGTGAGGGTCTTCGTCCTCCAGGCTCTTGTGCAGAAAGTGTCACAAGCACGGACGTAATTTACGGGGGGGACACGGGGGACATGTCCCCCGCACTTTTTCAAAAGGCCGTTTTAGTCCCCCGCACTTTTTACCGTCTAAAAACAATGTTACGCTATAGTGAACAGAGACAGGTCAAGCACTAGGACCAAGCGGAAAACTGCCGCTCAAGCTGATTGTTCGCTAGCAGAGCCCTGGAAGACCTGTCTTAAAGAGACAGGCGTCATTTTAATAGGCTCATACAATATTAATATCTGAACTTGCACCTATTATTTCAAGAATCATGAAAGGCTTTCAGCAAATATTAAGGTGCTATTAATTACATATTAATAAGACAAATCTACCACATAATAAGTTAAACTACACAAAATGAGACAGGCCTATAGACAATTCTAGTATTGGCTGTATCAGATTGTGATGCCAGCTGAACTAACACACCTAATGAAACATAAAAATCAAATGTTTTACCCATTCAAAATATTAAATGACTTACTAATTAATTATCAGAATTAATCAGAATATTTGCTTCAACTAGCTCTCTCTATTTTGACCATACATGTGTTTGTATCCCTGTTAATATAGCCTACACATAACACAACACTTGTACTTTCAGTACTTGAGTAGTACATTTTAAAATACTTCTACTTGCAATACTTAAATACAAAACATTTTGAATACTTTAGTACTTCCACTTAAGTATGGTTTTTAAAGAACACTTCTACTTCTACTCAAGTCACTTTTTTGATATAGTACTTGTACTTCTACTCAAGTCTTGGTCTCCAGTACTTTATACATCTCTGTGTGTATTACACCAGAACATAATAGTAGTCAGTAATTGCAGACCATGCTCCAAGGAAAATCAATGAAAGAGGGAGATCATTTTGAATCTGAAAACATGGTAAAATGCACCAGAATGCGGGAAATTGCAACTACTTCTTTCAAATTTTTCGGGGGGAGGACCCCCAGACCCCCCGTTTAAATATATCCCCCCCACTCTCAAAACGCTGATTACGCCCTTGGTCACAAGAGAGACGAAATCTGGGCTTTATTATAGTTATTTATTATAGCATATACTTTATTATAGTTATTTATTATAACATATACTTTATTATAGTTATTTATTATAGTATATACTTTATTATAGTTTTATAATGAGCGCTGCGCTTGATGCGTAGGCTTAATAAATATGAACGTTGCGTAATGTGTCACTATTATGATGCTGCGTCTGATGCGCACAAACATAAACACACACACACACACACACACACACACACACAAATGCAGATAAGTAGTGAGTGAGCAAAGCGCTGTTCAGTTTGTAAAGCAGTAGAAATATTCGCGATAACAACCTGATCACACCTCACATTCACATCAGTCGATCGATCAGCAGAAGGTCCTTTCTGTTGCAGCCTAATTCTTGGCTAAATGTCCTTTATAGTTGACAGCAGAGAAACTCAAATGTGTCCTTAAAAATGATCCGTTTATTATGAGTCCCTACATCCCATAATACTCTGTGATCCTTTAATAGAGAACAGCTCTTACCTCCTGAAGGAGGAGGACTCCCTGCTCCACGAACGGGTTGGAGTGAGGAGGAGGACTCCCTGCTCCACGGACGGGTTGGAGTGAGGAGGAGGAGGACTCCCTGCTCCACGGACGGGTTGGAGTGAGGAGGAGGACTCCCTGCTCCACGGACGGGTTGGAGTGAGGAGGAGGAGGACTCCCTGCTCCACGGACGGGTTGGAGTGAGGAGGAGGACTCCCTGCTCCGCCCCCTCCCCTCACCCACTCCCCTTTTACTGTCCTTTTTACTTCATGTGATTTAATGTTATCGCTATTAAGTAATAAACCTTATTTTTACTTATTAAACTCTCTCTCTCTCTCTCTCTCTCTCTCTCTCTCTCTCTCTCTCTCTCTCTCTCTCTCTCTCTATATATATATATATATATATATATATATATATATCCCACACCACCACCCTATTGACATGAACATTTGGAGGAGCAGCGGCATTAACAATATAACATAATCTGTCTATCCATGGATCTCTCTCTTTCATTCTTTCTCTCTCTCTCGCCCTCTCTCTTTCTCTCTCTCTCTCTGCCTGTCTCTCTCTTTCTCTCTCTCTCTCTCTCTCTCTCTCTCTCTCTCTCTCTCTCTCTCTCTCTCTCTCTCTTTCTCTCTCTCTCTCTCTCTCTCTCTCTCTCTCTCTCTGCCTGTCTGTCTCGTTCTCCCCTGTCTGTCTATCTCTATATTTCTGATATTCCATTGACAGATTTACGCCCAGGGACACACTAAACTATATTAGTCAACGGTTTATTTGAACAATGTTGGATTCAGGCCTGGATTGGCCATAGGGAGTACCGGGAGTTTTCCCGGTGGGCCGATCAATAATGGGCCGGCCAGGGCTGGATTGGGCCGGTCCCCGTCGGTCGTAGGTCCGGGGTGTGTTACGATCGCCCCCCCCCCCCCCCCCCCCCGCCGAATTTTGTTCCCAGTCCAGCCCTGGTTGGATTAAATATACCGTAGCCTAAAGTTACAACCCCAGCAATGTCTTCTAGTTGTTCTGATTAACATAAAACAGAAGATCCTCCTCTACACCTCCAAGCAGCATTTGCAGTTTATTCCTGTATTATTTAATTCTGGAGGTTTCCATTACTAACAGAACAATCCCATTATTTATTATTAAGGTCCCAGAGCAATAGACCCCGCCAAGACTATATTTAATTCACAATGAATCTGCTTAATTCATAGCAGGCCTACATTCTGCCAACATAATCATTGACAAAGATCAATCGACACACAAATAACATTTTAACGCAAAGCAATTATTTGAAAAAGCATTCCCATTCATTTCGCTGCCACATTGAACATCTTTTCTGTTTGCAGGCTTCAGTGAAAGCTGCAGATGCTTATTTCAGACATTAAACAGAGACATAAGACCACAACGATGACACAATTAAAACGATTAACATGAACATTTTAATAAAGGTCCTGCAGAAATGCATTAGCACTGTATTACTTTAATTAGCGCCAAGATAACGCTGGCAGCAGCACACAACAGGACCCTGCATGCATGGTGCAATCATTCTGGAGAAAGCCTTGTTCGACAGCTTGTCTTGTTCCCCAACATTAATCTCAAATGCCGTGGTGTCCCTCTTCCCTCAAAGCAATTTTCAACTTTCATGTCTTTGTTGAGACCAAATTAACTTCCTCCTCCCTCCTCTTCGTCACATTCACTTTCAAGCGCTCCTTCTCTCTGTAGTACTCATCCTTCAAGTCCTCACGGCATCTGCGTGTCCAGCCTCTGGAGTCCACGTGGTAGACGTCCACGCAGTTCCCGGAGTAGGCATCTCGGTGCGTGGCTCTGTAGACCGCCTCTCTGGCCGCAGCCGTGGCCTCTTCCACGGACAGGCCCCACCGCACCTCGCTGTCCAGCACCGAGTAGGCATAGGGTGACCCGGAGCCCACCGAGAACAGCGCCCCCTGCAGGCGAGTACCGTCGCTACACACGTAGTACAGCCTGGGCCCTGACCTGCAGCCTGTAGGTGTATCTCCCGGTCGATTCATTTCAGCAGCGTCCGCCGGCCCCCCGCGCTGACAGCGACCCGGTCTGACGACCTCGCCGCCGTCCCAGCCACAGAGCGTAGCGGCGACGCACAGCTCCGTCCCCTTGAAGGGCCGCAGCATGTGGGACAGCAGCTTGGCCGCGCCGCCGGTGGACAGCCGCCGACCGTGGCGCAGCTGGTACAGCCTGAGCTCCCGGGCCAGGAGGCGCTTCCACAGGGAGCAGTCGGCCGACGTGCCAGAGGTGGTGCCCACCAGGTGGCTGTGGACTGGGATGATCTTCTGGGACGACGGACATGCCACCAGACCGGAGCAGCTGGAGCGGGTGTCGGCCGCCGCCAGCACCCCGCCCTGGAAGACGAAGGCGAGCGTGGTCGTTCCGTGGGACATGGGGAAGGGGAGGGAGACACCGCCGGCCGGGGGGGCGGGCAAATCGACACCACCGTGGAAGGGCTCCTCAGATGCACCAGGTGTCGGGATGGTGTTCGCCGCTGTCTGTCCAAAATCAAGTGGACTCTTTTCCAGATATTGGGCGACTGGTATGGAGAACTGTAATAAAGTGTTGTTTCTCACAGGCGCCCCTGCTGCATAACGACTCCTTCTCCTCCCTCTGGAAGCCATGGGATCAAGATCTGCAGTGACACCCCTCAGAGATCCCCCCAGGTCCTGGAGGCCACACAGCTCCTCTAAAGCCATTGGTTCTGATCGTGATTCTTGAGATTTAAAGGTTCTTCATATCGCTTTATTACGGCGATCCACAACCTTTCCCAGCACTCCCAGACAGTTTTAAACTGCGTGTCTAGGTGTATGCAGTGAGGTTTTAAATGCATGCCTGGCTGTACACGGGGAGGATTTTAAGTACTTGGCCCTACGAGGACACACCTCCATCTCCATAACCTTGAATAAACATCCTGGCAACATCAACTGTGGCTCATTACCTCCACGCTAGCATCCAGCGCCTATGGCTCATTACCTTGGGCTGTGATTAGATCTGTATTTCTGTGGTCAGAGTACTGAATGAAAGCTGCAACGTGAAGGACCAGAGCAAACCAAACAGGGTCCTGCCCGGTCGCATCCATGTTTTAATATCAATCACACAAATAAAGTTCCCATTGAATGCAAGGGGTCATACAGCGACATACCAACGTTCTAAGACGTCGGCCAATCAGAACACAGTTAATCCAGCCAAGCCCTTGATCAGTCAGGTAGACAGAGGAAGTCATTTCAACTGTCATACTGCTGCTAAATAGCTCCACCAGCAGCACTGGAAAATCCAGTTTGGTTGGTGTTGTATTTGAGGATTTGCAGGCTTTTTAGCCAGAGACAGAGAGAGATGAAACACTTCTGCTGCCTTCAAGAGCAGTCGTAATTCAACCTTTATTAACCTCGATGGACCTTACAAGCTTCAACATATTCAACACCTGCAGCGAGATGATGCGTCTGTACGCCACGCTGGCTTTGTTTATGGTAAGGAGCCAAGCTTTGACAATAATGTGATCTCTCTCTCTCTCTCTCTCGCTCTCTAAACAGTTTTCCCCGATGAAAGTAAAAAGTGACTTTAACACAATAACAGTCTTATGTAACCCTTTTTTTTTTTTTTTCCTCCAGTACTACTTTCTCCCAGTAATCACACTCTAGTTGATACAGTATGTAGTCGTCTGTATAACCACAGATCACTGATACAGAGTACATACATGTCATGTTCTACATACTATCCAGCACCTATATTGTGCTTATACTCATTTGTTGTACTTTAATTGTTCTACTCGCATGTTTTGCATGTTTTTCACCCAGCACTGCAACACAGTCCAACATGGCAACATGCCTGCTGTGTGTGTAGGATGACCTCTGATCTCTGTCTCCTCCGTTCTCCCAGTGTGTTCTCTCCTACGTGGCCTCGTCCTCCCCAGCCCCCCATGGCACCCATGGCAGCTCCGTGGCGTTCATCTCCCTGCCAGGCGACCTTGCCGACAGCTTGGTGGTGCGGCTGCGATCTCGCTGCTCGGAGCCTTGTCTTCTCACCCTGGAGCTGTTGGTCTCCACCCCTAACCACGGCCAGCTGCTCGTCTTCCAGAAGACCTGGGCCGACAGGGTTCAGGACCGCCCGGAGTCCGACCGAACCTACCGGACCCGGCTCAGGCTGCCTCCCTCCCTGGTGTTCCGACGGGGCTTTTTCAACAGGCACGTGATAGACGCCCGGAGCGGGGTCCTTCGCGCTTGGCTGGCGGGTTTGAATGACAGCTCAGAGTCTGGGTCATACCACGGCTCGACAGTGAGTGCAACTGCAGTGCTACGTGTCGCGCCCCCCACCCAGCGCCCCCCCAGACCCCCCACGGGCTGC
Source organism: Merluccius polli (assembly GCA_030340625.1). Taxonomy (NCBI): domain Eukaryota; kingdom Metazoa; phylum Chordata; class Actinopteri; order Gadiformes; family Merlucciidae; genus Merluccius; species Merluccius polli. Next base: position 40,202 of record JAOPHQ010003748.1, read on the forward strand.
CCCTCGTGGTCCGCTGAGCTGCTGTGGACCAGAACCATCACAACGCATCAGTGTCCACATGGACCAGGTCAGACCTCACTCTGCCTTCTCTCCATCTCACACTAGACAGTCGTTTATCACAAGCCTTTGTCTCGGGCCACTTACAGTGACTCGTCCAAACATAGCTCATGAGAAGAACATACATTTCACTCAGGGAAGGAAACAAACATCCTCTCATGGCCCAGCAGCACATTTTACGTATCGTTTATGTTGTGATGATGAGTTTAACCAAATTCTGAAAGAATTGCAAATTTGCTTATTCCGGCAAACATACCTTATTTTAGCTCAAACTTATCCTAAGCACCTTTAAGGTGAGGGCATCTTGCTCTTTCTCAACCCTTCAGCTCCCAGAACCTTAAGCTGGGAGTTGAACACTCTAACTCCTAGACTACCCTGTGAGACGACAGACACAAACACTGCATTTTGATGTTATTTTCTTAAATTAGCTCTCTGAGGTCAGGTTGTGGGGAGGTGTTGCGCAGTGTGTGACTGTGGGAGTGATGAGGAGCTATAAATGAACCTGACTTCTGGTTTTGTTGAGGTGCAGAAGTGGAACACCTCCTGTGCTTTCCAGCGGTGAGCACGGGGGAACGGTTTGGGGTGGTGAGGACGTTTCACCGCTTCACCGCGATAGACCTGGAGAACCACCGCCTCCACGCTGTCACACAGCCCAGGTTCTGCAGACTTGTTCTACAAGGCCGTTACTGGTCTCTTGTGTTTGAGTACAGTAGTCACTCTGCTTGATTCACCCAGCAATTCATTTTCATAAATCTGATAAGTCTGATGATTTAGAAATGTGTTATTGCAGTGTTTTCTGTTATTCAGCGGTGTGTTAATATCAAATATATAATGTTAGATGGAAGGATGAAGAATGGTGGATGGATGGATGATGGATGGATGAAGGATGATGGATGGATGGATGGATGAAGGATGATGGATGGATCTGCTACAACCAGTTGGTTCCACTTTAGTTTCTTCTTGGTGACCCGATGACTCGTCTTCATCAGAGCTTCATCATAACGTTTGTTAATGATGTATGAAAACCACTGAGGTCAGGTTACAGAAGCTGCTGGTTCACAGGTTCACATTCAAACCTCTGCGAACCACAGAAAGAGAACAGATGGTTGATGTGTTCTTGGTTGTCAGGGTGACCGTGTCCGTGTGGCTCTACCTCCTGGAGTGGTGCCAGTCCAAGCTGTGTGGCGTCCTCCTCCACGTCAACAAGAAGCAGGAGTTTGACTCTGTGTTGATGCTTCTGACCGACACAGGTGAGCAACGGCTGACGATCACCTGACATGCGATCTGGTGGGAGGGGCTATTATGAGATGAGTTATAGTGGTGTTTGGACGATGGACGCTGTTTTGTATTCATGAAGGACTGAAGCGTGGTGTGAATGTTCTCCAGGGGGAGTGGTGATTCAGACCCGGTTAACCAGCGGTGAAGACAAGTCCTTCCACGCTCACGCCTCACTGCCCCTGCTGACATGGATCAGACTCGACTGCTCCGTTCACCACAATGAGGTACGGGCTCTACAGGAGCCTTCGGGGAGGTGCGCCGAGAAATGGAAAATTAAATCCGGCTCACGTCCAAATCTTCTTCTCTCCCATAATCCCATTTTCCTGTAGAATCCCCACACCGTCAGGGTCCACTTCTTTAGCAGTAGCTTTGACAAGTTGTGGTTGTCATCGGCTGGGAGACTCCAGGCTACTGTAGTGTGTAATGCAACCCAGAGAACTTCACAGACCAGTGGATTTATCGCCTATGTCACGGCCATATCTCATCTCCTCTCACTTTCAGGTGAAACTGGAAATGACGTGGAAGAACCAGAGCCGAACACATACTTACAAGTGAGACCGGATATCAATATGAGCACCTAACGCAGTCATACAGATATGTTATTAATTATTTTAACATCAGAAATAAATATAATTTATATTTTGAAAGTTACTTGTTGTTAAGGATTTATACATTTGTGTAAAGCGTTTTACAGATGGTTATCAACCAGAATGAGCACTAACATTTTTTAATTGAAACATATTTACGAACAAAATTCACACAAGTCTGCTGTTTCTGTTGAACCTGTGAAGGTTTCAGACCAGTGTCCGCTACGACGACACCGATGGCTATTTTGTGATTGGAGGAAGCCGATACATGCCTGGCATCCACGGGTATTTTGGACCAATCGTATTCTATCGCCTCGGAACAACGAGGGTGTGTTGATTTACACAAACTACACGTTCACTCTCTCCGTAGGAACATCCCAGGTCCCCACAGCCTGAGATTTACCTCCAAATGTTTTGTACAGGTGGACAACCCTCTCCCCCTGGGGAACATGCTAGAGAAGCTGAACCAGGCGCACCGCAGCTGTCGGCAGATCACAACATTCACACACGCTTTCTCTCAGGCTGTGACCCGGGGTTACCCGTTCTTAACGAAAGGTAAAAACGTTGTTTTACTGCCTGATGTTACGAAGAACTCAAGTACTGTGAACACACATAGTAACCATAATGTGTTGGAGACAGCAAAGTAGTCTTTTTAAAAACTATATACGCCATCTTTATTTCACTTTACTGTACTTTAAGTACTGCCAACACAAATACTATCCAAAACATATCCGACACATACAAGCATCTCATATTAATAGTATCCTTTCAAAGTAAAAGTATCTCATATTAATAGAATATCATTTCAAAGTAAAAGTATCTCATATTTGACCGAGATGTGCTGGGTATTGACGGTTTGGTTCCAGGTGTGTGTCATTCTCATGACGGGACCTTATGGACGAGATCCCAGGAGCCCAAATGTAAACAAACCTGGGCTTGGAGAACACAGCACAAGTTCACTACTTTATTCCACTTTCTGCGGAGGCGAGAGGAGGACTCTACCTCAGGTGAGTGAATCACAACATCTCAGTGTTCCTGGTCGTGAGATGATGACATGCATGTCTCTCCTGGACGGTAAGGGAGCAGATGACCATAAAAGCTCCATAAGAACAGCACTTTGTACTGTGTTGATGATGAAACAACTATTGAGTTTAGAAGGAATGCATAGACTGTATTAATCCCAGACAGGACATTTACAACTAAAAACACGTACAATATGTCTAATAGCAGTGTGAATGCAAAAATGCTACATAGTTGAAACTATAATTAGACGTTCTAGTTACTATATGTTGACCATTATACAGTGTCTAAAGTGTCACAGTTATGTCCTATGTGCTCCTGTGCAGGGGAGCTGAGTTCATCATCATTCTTCCACCAAGCAATTTAGTTCCTAAAGACAGCAAGTATTTTACAACGGCTTTGAGCCAATCATAATCAACCATTATGAACCAGAACATGTTATATATCGGTCTCTCTCTAGGAGAAAAGGCCCTGGGGGATCACCTGTTTGAGTATGTTGCTGAGAGGATGTTCAGCGTGGACCACACCCAGGTCAGACTGACCTCCAGCCTTAGAGCTCTGCTAAAGGCCTCCTGTTGCCTTGGCAACCAGCACGCCCCCCTCCTGCTGGCCACGGTCCACCTGGCTGGGCTGGATCAACCTTCTGATCAGGAACAGGTAGAGACCAGAAGTTCCTCCTAAACCTTCACATGGTCCTCCTAAACCTTCACATGATCCTCCTAAACCTTCACACGGACCTCCTAAACCGTCACATGGTCCTCCTCAATCTTCACACGGTCCTCCTAAACCTTCACAAGGTCTTCCTAAAACTTCACAAGGTCTTCCTAAACCTTCACAAGGTCTTCCTAAACCTTCACATGGTCCTTCTAAACCTCCACAAGGTCTTCCTAAGCTTCACAGAGAGATCACTGATTTCTTTGATCTCCCAGTGATCTCTCTGTGTTCTCTGGTTGCAGGGTCATGTGTACAGTCTGATGGGGGCTCTGGGGGACCACCGCCTGGCCCTCATGCATCTGGGCTACAAACACAGCCAGGGCCTGGATGGCTTCCCCCGCGACCTAGAGGTAGCCTACAGCTGCTACGCTAACACGGCAACACAGACCGTCTCTGACGATGACAGACCCCATGAGAACCACGTAGGTTACACACAGAACCAACGCTTTGGTTCTGTCTTGCTTCTTTCTTTTCTTCTCGTCTTTGTTTCTTTCTGCTCTTTCTGTCTTTCTTTCTTTCTTTCTTTTTTTGTTTGTTCGAACTTCGTCTTGCTATTGTCATTAATAATTAGAGTAGTATTGTATTGTAACTCTGGCATTTTCTTCTCTAAAGCAATACGTGGTGGAACACATCCACCTAAACAACAAGGAACACTTGAAAGCCGTGGTTGAGGGGGGGGAAGATGTCATACACTTCCTGAAACTGAAGGCAGAGAGTGGAGATGTACCATCCCAGGTACCTTCAGTCTAGTTACCTAACGCACCCTGAACCTTCAGTCTAGTGACCTAACGCACACCCTGAACCTTCAGTCTAGTGACCTAACGCACACCCTGAGCCTTCAGTCTAGTTACCTAATGCATCCTAAACCTTCAGTCTAGTTACCTAAAGCACACACTGAGCCTTCAGTCTAGTTACCTAACACATCCTAAACCTTCAGTCTAGTTACCTAAAGCACACACCGAGCCTTCAGTCTAGTTACCTAACACATCCTAAACCTTCAGTCTAGTTACCTAATGCATCCTAAACATTCATTCTAGTTACCTAACGCATACCCTGTACCTTCAGTCTAGTTACCTAACGCACACCCTGTACCTTCAGTCTAGTTACCTAACGCACACCCTGAGCCTTCAGTCTAGTTACCTAACGCACACCCTGAGCCTTCAGTCTAGTTACCTAACGCACACCCTGAGCCTTCAGTCTAGTTACCTAACGCACACCCTGAGCCTTCAGTCTAGTTACCTAACGCACACCCTGAGCCTTCAGTCTAGTTACCTAACGCACACCCTGAGCCTTCAGTCTAGTTACCTAACGCACACCCTGAGCCTTCAGTCTAGTTACCTAAAGTATCCTAAACCTTCAGTCTAGTTACCTAAAGCACACCCTGAGCCTTCAGTCTAGTTACCTAATGCATCCTAAACCTTCAGTCTAGTTACCTAAAGCACACACTGAGCCTTCAATCTAGTTACCTAACACATCCTAAACCTTCAGTCTAGTTACCTAATGCATCCTAAACATTCATTCTAGTTACCTAACGCATACCCTGTACCTTCAGTCTAGTTACCTAACGCACACCCTGAGCCTTCAGTCTAGTTACCTAACGCACACCCTGAGCCTTCAGTCTAGTTACCTAACGCACACCCTGAGCCTTCAGTCTAGTTACCTAACGCACACCCTGAGCCTTCAGTCTAGTTACCTAAATTATCCTAAACCTTCAGTCTAGTTACCTAAAGCACACCCTGAGCCTTCAGTCTAGTTACCTAATGCATCCTAAACCTTCAGTCTAGTTACCTATCACATTCTAAACCTTCAGTCTAGTTACCTAAAGCACACCCTGAGCCTTCAGTCTAGTTACCTATCACTGGATTTATCAACCTGGATTTAAAAATGTTCACAGTTGGGGCTGATTTCAGTTCGGCTGGTAGTTTGTTCCAGTTTTGTGCAGCATAACAGCTAAAAGCTGCTTCACCATGTTTAGTTTGAACTCTGGGCTCCACTATCTGACCTGATCTCAGAGCCCTACTGGGTTTGTATTCTACTAAGATGTCATTCATGTATTCTGGACCTAAACCATTCAGTGATTTGTAGACCAGTAGCAGAACTTTAAAATCTATTCTATAGCTGACTGGGAGCCAGTGTAAAGACTTTAGAACAGGAGTAATGTGCTCTGATCTCTTTGTTCTGGTTAAAACTCGAGCTGCAGCATTCTGAATGAGCTGCAGTTGTTTAATGCTTTTTTGTGGGAGTCCAGTCAGAAGACCGTTACAGTAGTTGAGTCTACTGGAGATGAAAGCATGAATCAACTTCTCCTGGTCTGTTTGAGACATAAAACCCTTCACTCTGGATATGTTCTTAAGCTGATAGAAGGCTGTTTTGGTGATGGATTTGATATGACTGCTGAAGGTCAAATCTGAGTCTAACAGCAGGCCAAGGTTTCTGACTTGGTCCCTAGTTTTTAGAGAGAGTGACTCGAGATGTTTACTGACGACAATCCTCTTCTCTTTATTGCCAAAAACAATTACCTCAGTTTTGTCCTGATTTAATTGAAGGAAATTTTGGTTAATCCAATTTGTTACTTGCTCTAAACAGTGACACAATGGGCCCTATTTTGCCGGTCTGAAACGCAAGTATGAACCGCAAAGCGCAAGTGGCTTTGTGGGCGGATCTTGGGCGCTGTTGCTATTATGCCGGCGGGATAAATGACGCTCGCGCCCAGCGCAAATCTAAAATGGGTTGGTCTGAAGTAGCTTCATTAGTCATAGGTGTGGTTTGGGCGTAACGTGCAATAAACCAATCAGAGCGTCGGCTCACATTCCCTTTAAATGCAGGCGCGCTTGTTCCATGGCGAGCACATCGCGCATCGCCAATACTGACCAGACGTGTCCAATCCCGCCGTAGCGCGCGCATGCCCATCAGAGGGAAAAATAATTAGTTCTTCTGTTTAAATCTTTTCAGCTTTTCATTTTCCGTTGACAAAATGTAAATGAAGAAATGTCACAAAGACATACTTTCCGATGTTTTGGCCTCACTCTCACTGAATCACGAGGTTATGAATGCATGGTGATATATTTGCAATGTAGACCGAGATTACTTTGCTTATAGACAGCGCTTGAAGTGGAATTTGAAAGAAGTAGTTGCAATTTCCCGCATTCTGGTGCATTTTACCATGTTTTCAGATTCAAAATGATCTCCCTCTTTCATTGATTTTCCTTGGAGCATGGTCTGCAATTACTGACTACTATTATGTTCTGGTGTAATACACACAGAGATGTATAAAGTACTGGAGACCAAGACTTGAGTAGAAGTACAAGTACTATATCAAAAAAGTGACTTGAGTAGAAGTAGAAGTGTTCTTTAAAAACCATACTTAAGTGGAAGTACTAAAGTATTCAAAATGTTTTGTATTTAAGTATTGCAAGTAGAAGTATTTTAAAATGTACTACTCAAGTACTGAAAGTACAAGTGTTGTGTTATGTGTAGGCTATATTAACAGGGATACAAACACATGTATGGTCAAAATAGAGAGAGCTAGTTGAAGCAAATATTCTGATTAATTCTGATAATTAATTAGTAAGTCATTTAATATTTTGAATGGGTAAAACATTTGATTTTTATGTTTCATTAGGTGTGTTAGTTCAGCTGGCATCACAATCTGATACAGCCAATACTAGAATTGTCTATAGGCCTGTCTCATTTTGTGTAGTTTAACTTATTATGTGGTAGATTTGTCTTATTAATATGTAATTAATAGCACCTTAATATTTGCTGAAAGCCTTTCATGATTCTTGAAATAATAGGTGCAAGTTCAGATATTAATATTGTATGAGCCTATTAAAATGACGCCTGTCTCTTTAAGACAGGTCTTCCAGGGCTCTGCTAGCGAACAATCAGCTTGAGCGGCAGTTTTCCGCTTGGTCCTAGTGCTTGACCTGTCTCTGTTCACTATAGCGTAACATTGTTTTTAGACGGTAAAAAGTGCGGGGGACTAAAACGGCCTTTTGAAAAAGTGCGGGGGACATGTCCCCCGTGTCCCCCCCGTAAATTACGTCCGTGGGCCCACTTCAAGCACTGCTTATAGATGAGCTCTTCTGTCAAATAAGCTGAAGCGCATTTTCAGTCTGCCGAATATCTTTCAGTTACACGGCTTCGTGTTTCTGTGTTTCCGATTATAAAACATTTCACGCGCTGTTGATGGCATAATAAAAGGTGTCATATGTGTCTTGCGACTATTGGTCAAACAGGTTAATTTGATCCGTCATTACTATTAGCCTGAATATTTTTGGGTAACTGTGTACGCTAGATTTACGCCTATTTGTTCACATATGTAAAAATGGGAACTGCTTCTTTGTAGATGAGAGAAGCAAAGTGTATGCACGTTGTACACACACTACACTATGGCCATCGGGACGGCTGGCCGTCGGGAGGTTCGGGAGATTTCCCCAACGGCCGGACGATTTCAGGCCGAGCCGGCCGGCCGTAATTATTTTTTTATTTTATTTTATATTTTTTTATTTGGTGTACTATTATTTTTGAGCCGGCCCCCCGTCAACAATCACGCATTCCCCCCCCGTCAACAATCGCGCATCCCCCCCCCCCCCCCCCCCCCCCCCACCGTCAACAATCGCGCACCCCCCCCCCCTGATTATGGCCAAGCGCCCTTAAAAAAATAGGGTCTGAATAAGCGCCACTGACTTTAAACTAGGTTTTTTCTGGTCTGTGGCGCTATTGTTTTGTGAAAGTGCAGAATAGCACCAGGGAACGTTAGCGCCGGGACACGCCTCCTGTTTTCGCTGAACCGCCCCCGCAGCGCAACTTCATTCCCCAAGTGAAGGACTTGCGCCTTGCGTCGGAAAATTCCAATGTGCGTCGGGTGCAAAATAGGAATTCCGCAAGCGCCAGTGAACAAAGTCAATTGCGCTGAGTGCAAGATAGGGCCCATTGACTGTATTGGACTGTAGTCATCTGAGGACAGTGCTATGTATATCTGCGTGTCATCTGCATAACTGTGATAGTCTACATTAGAGTTCTGCAGAACTTGACCCAAAGGCAGCATATATAGACTGAACAGAAGGGGTCCAAGAACTGACCCGAGGAACTCCACATGTCATAGCCATTCGATTGGATTCATAACTTCCAATGGTCACAAAATAACTCCTGCTCTTCCAAGTAGGACCTGAACCATTCTAGGACTGTTCCGCTGAGTCCTGCCCAAGTTTCCAACCTGTTCAACAATATACTGTGATCCACAGTGTCAAATGCAGCACTGAGATCCAACAGGGCCAGAACTGACACCTTGCCTGAGTCAGTGTTTAACCTAATATCATTTAACACTCTAATAAGAGCTGTTTCTGTACTGTGGTGAGGTCGGAAACCTGATTGAAATTTGTCAAAAAGGCCACTGGAATTCAAGAAATTGCTGAGTTGATTAAAAACCACTTCCTCAACGATCTTGGCTATAAAAGGAAGATTTGAGATAGGTCTGTAGTTGGTTAACATGGAAGCATCCAGCGTTCTCTTTTTTAAGAGTGGCTTAATGGCAGCTACTTTTAGGGATTTAGGAAATATGCCCGATTGAAGTGAGCTATTTAGTATTTGTCGCAAATCTATTTGGACAGAGTTCACAATAGTGAACGACAGCATGATGATGGTTTTAGATGCTGAACTGTTTCCTCTATAGTTTTTTGGTCAACTGTATTCAATTCTGACATCGCAGTTGAGTTATTCCTGGGAGGTCTTAGGGATTGCGTTATTTTATTGTTTTGTTGATTTGTGTTAATGTTTAACCTTATGGACTGGATTTTTTCACTGAAAAAGCAAGCAAATTCATTGCATTTTGCTGTGGAAAGGAGTTCTGGAGCTATCTGTTTAGGGGGGTTTGTCAGCTTATCAACCATAGCAAATAGAGTGCGAGTGTTGTTGATGTTCTTATTAATAATTTCAGAAAAGTGTCGCTGTCTAGCCTTGAGTAACTCATAGTTAAAATTACAAAGACTTATTTTGTAGAGGTCATGGTGAATTCGAAGTTTAGTTTTTCTCCACTTACACTCTGCTTTCCTGCATTCTGTTTTTAAAGCCTTTACCATCATAGTGTTCCTCCATGGTGTTTTCTTTCTGATCAAGGTCGTCTTAGTTTTAATAGGTGCAACAGCATCCATGACATTTGAGATTTTCCAGTTAAATTTATCTAGGAGTTCATCAACTGACTCTGCACTCACAGTTGGTGACATAGCTATAGCCTCCATAAACTTTGCACTGGTATTCTCATTTATGTACCTTCTCTTAACAGACACAGAGTTTAACTGAACATTTGGAATGATCTGTAAGTCAAAGAACACACAGAAATGATCAGAAAGAGCCAAGTCCTTAACATCAACAGAAGAAATGTTAACACCTTTAGAGATAACCAGATCCAGAGTGTGGCCTCGAGTGTGTGTGTGGGCCCTTTCACATGTTGCAAGAGGCCAAAAGTGTCAAGTAGAGCAGAGAGTTCTTTGGCATTACTGTCCATGTTATTGTCTACGTGAATGTTAAAATCCCCTGTTATGATAAAAAAGTTGTAATCAGTGCAGATAACTGACAGCAGTTCAGCAAACTCATCAATGAATTTTCCTGAGTATCTTGGAGGTCTATAAATGATTAAAAAAATAACTTTTGGATCACCTTTTAGTAAAAAACAGAGATACTCCAAAGAGCTAAAATCACCTAACGTAATTTCCTTGCACTGAAATACAGATTTAAAGATGGCAGCAACTCCCCCGCCTTTCTTACCAGTTCGACACTTGTTCATAAAACTGCAATGTGTTGGTGCTGCCTCATTGAGAATAGCACAACAGCTACATTCAGTCAGCCATGTTTCACTAAGAAGTAAAAAATCTAGATCATAGGTCATAATGACGTCATTAACTAACAGTGATTTGTTGACTAGTGATCTGATATTGAGTAGAGCTAATCTTGTGGAGATAGCAGGAGACACTGGTATATTTCGAGGTTGACATGCTATACTTAATAAATTGGCAGATTTACCCTTTTTATTTCTCACCAGTTTAACCATTCTTCTGTTACCTGTCATCACAGGGATTGAGAAGGCTATCTGAACTCCATAGGGCCCTGACTTTTCCTGGGGGAGAACATTATTGGTATCAGTATTGCAGCCTGGACCCGGCACGTATCAGTCCGACTCACAGATTATCTGAGTCAGAGGAGGTGGGGGGGCTCTGTGACGTTTGGGTGATGGTGTTTCCCAGCGTGGTGGAATGGGAGGGGCTGGACGAGGAGGGGGATTTAGGGGAGAAAAAATGGGATTTGGGCGTGGTGTGAGTTGGATTCCAACATTGAAAAGGTCATTCATCCTGTCGGTGAAATCCAGAAAATGGGGGAATGGGGAATCCAGACTGCGTGGAGAGAATGAAAGGCTGGATGGGGTCCCGGTGGGTGAAAGTTGGGAGTCTCTTGGTGGGGCTGGGGGAAACTCCACTTGTTGGGCTGTTGGGGCTGAGGGAGACTCCTCAGGAGAAAATGTTGAAATTGTCAATAAAGTTCACTGATTGAGCAGCACACGTATCTTTGAGCCATCTGTTTAGCATCAACAGCCTGCTGAATCTCTCGTCTCCTCGCCGAACTGTTGGTAGAGGTCCACTAACACCTCAGTATTCAGACATCAAACTTTGTTCAGCAGATCATTAAAATCCCGTTTCAATACCTCTGATTGTTGCTTGACAACATCAAGTACTCCTGTGTGAATGACGAGAGATTTCACTGTCGGGTGCTCAGCAGTGATTTCCAGAATTTTCTCTGAGATATCGGACACCATATCATTGGTAAAACAAAGTACTTTGGTGTTTTTGCTGAAAAAGTGTTTTGTCTTATTCACAGCTCCGTCACCCACTATCAGCGTTTGAGGCCCAGTGGTTAGCTCTTTCTGCAGCCTTTTAGTATATGATTTAGCCTCATACCTTTCTCCGGTGCTGGAAAATGACCTTTCTTTTGGGGAGTCAGGGTCTTGTAAAAGTGGAGCAAATCTGTTCTTTCCCTGTGTCTTTGGTCGGTTTGCTCTTACTTTTTGTTTTAGCCACATTCCATGGCTGTTTTCTCCTTGGTACTGGGGTTGAAGAGACCCTCCTGTGTAACGGCAGTGCAGGCCACTCAGTATCATCACGAGTCTCCAGGTGCTGGGTTCTGCCTGTTAACCGTCTTCCCATATCTGAGGGAAGCGATTTATCTTTACATGAATTATGCTTTGGCTTTGCACAAAGCATTTGTCTGTTAGCCTGCTCCTTTCCACTGATTTGGGTCATCGGTAGAGTGGTTTCATTCCCATATTGACCATTTACCTCCACGTTGACTTCGAGTCGCAGAATTTTCGTCTCCAGTACTGCTATCTTCTGGAGAAGTTTGTAGTAGTCATCCGTGGAAAAGGGAGGCATCTTGTTGCTAATTAGCTTAGCTTAGCTGAGCTCCACAAACCCAGTCAGTATAGTGCAGGCTTATGCTGCTGATAGGCCACACTACAAAGTAAAAAGGGTTTAAATAATAGTGGTAGCCTTCAGATACTTTCATAAATTAAGCTCCCAGTGATTTAGAAGTATCCAGGACCCGCTTTCCATAAATTTTGTAGCAAAAGGACAGGATTACAATGGGGAAAAAAATAAAAGTAAGAAAGTAAGAGCAGAGAGCGAAGAGCGAAGCGTCTACTATCGTCTACTCAAGGACAGCCTTTCTAGTCAACTATTCTAGTTACCTAACGCACACCCTAGGTTCTTCAACACGTCTGAATGTGCTCAGTTTAATCAAAACTCCAGATTCCATATTGTGTTTACATTGTATTACATTTATATTACTATTGGTACTGTTGATACGGATTTGTATTGCTTTTAGCTACAAATGTTAATGTTATACAGCACAGTTTATTTTATTGTCGACTGTATTTATTGTGACTGTTACTGTAGTGCCTCAATTTCCCCTCGGGGATGAATACTAAGTACTCATCTAGTCAAATCTTCTTTTCGTCCTCAGAAACAGCTGGCCACCATGTCCTTCTGGGGACAGAACGCTGTCTCGAAGGATGTGGCGAGCGCAGTCAGGTTGTACAGGAAGATTGCCATGCGCATGAAAGACGCCGACGCCATGTACAACTATGCCATCCTGCTGATGAAGGTGACGCGACGGCAAATACACACACACACACACACACCCACACTGTGCGACGGCAAACACACACACACACACACACACACTGCGACAGCAAACACACACACACTGCCGGGCAACACCCCCCTTTTACACATGCTCACACACTAATAACATATTTTGATTAGGAAAAGAATACCTAACCTAAACATGTGAAAAGGCCCGACCCCGACATGCTCCTTGTGTTTCTTAATTCACTATAAGGCTCTTTAGATGAAAGGGTTAAATAAATAATAACAACCAAATCTTCTTCCAGGGCCAGGGAGTTAAGAAGAATGTGACAGAATCTGTGAGACTCCTGGAGAAAGCGATAGAAATGGTACGTAACTGCGTGCTGAACATATGCTAGCTGTGTGTGTGTCCGTCGTCTCATGAATCCAGTGTATCTCGGTGTATCTCTGCTCTCCAGGGGTCTGTGGAGGCTCTGAACGCTGTGGGCTGGTACTACTCTTCCATCATCAGAAACGTCAGTGTGGCGGTGAAGTACTTCCAGCGAGCCGCGCTCAACGGGAGCCGCGACGCTGTCTATAACCTGGGGCTGTACCACCTAAACGGAGAGCACCTGCGGAAGAACCAGGTTCCAGATGACTAGTCATCGACTATTCATCTAATGTTTGCTTTAACGTTCAGAGATTGTGCCTCCAGGTGGACTGTGTCCCATTAGGGATTCTGGATATACAGGATATCAGGTAAGGGATGTTATAATGGAATGTGATGGATGACCCTACCTCCTTCTTCCTCCCCCCAGACCGCAGCCTTCCAGTACTTCCAGAACGCGTCACGGTCGGGACACGCCGGAGCATCGGTGGCCGCGGCCTGGTACCTGGCTACAGGGACGCTGGAGGGCGTGGCCCGCGATGTGGAATTCGCTGTGAGGTAAGCATCCTTTGATATGAGATGATTCACTGTAAAATAAGATAAGACGTTATTAATCATGTGAGGGAAATAGTGTTACAAGCAAATTACAGAAAATAAATAGAAAAAGGCTAAATAAAAGATGTGTATACATGATATACAACGATGAGTGTCCTCCAGGGGGGTATTGCACAAAACTAGGATAAGGGATTAAGCCGGGATATGTTTACGGATCTAGGTTATCCTGGCTAAATTTAGCCTCAAGTCGGTTGCATGAAAGCAGCTCACACTTATCCCGGCTAAGTTACCATGGTGATTTATTCTCCGCAGCTAGCCTGCTCCAGACCAGGCTAACAGCCAGGCTAAGCTTAATCCTAGTGATTCACCTGTATTTACACCGTCAATCCTGTGAGGAATTAATGTGTTTTACAGCATGTGCATGGTCTTTCTAAGTATGTTGCATCATTTTAATTATCCCGAATTAAAATATTACATATATAGTCATTTCTCATTTCATTTAAATCTGTTGGCTGTTTTTTATATTGATTCAAGTGTTATTACTCAGGCCAACACAGTTAAAGTCTATATTTTTTCATACTATGACACATTTACGTTTGTGTTTATGAAAGTCCGCCTTTATTACGCAACTGCAGCGCATTTGGAAATGTCAACAAACAGATGAGCGCAACGCTTATGTCCTATTTATAAAATGTATTTTAATCACACAATCGAACCTTTGCAACATGTGAAACAGCCCATTGGCTACCATGCATAATAAGCTGTTTTAAATTGCACATTTCAAATCGCGCAGACATCACCGAGCCCGACCCGAACCCGAGCATAATTTCTAAATATCTGTCCGAACCCGACCCGGCCCGTCGGGTACCGTCGGGTCCCCTCGGGTACCGTCGGGTACCGTCGGGTCCCCTCGGGTCCCGTCGGGTCCCGTCGGGTCCCGTCGGGCTTGGGTCGGGTATCCAATAAGGAGCTGTTCAGCGGCCGTGACGTATGAAACGCCATGTTCCGATCGGTGATTCTGTGAGCGATCGCGAGGTCTATTCAAGCATGCCGCTTATCCCAGCTATCTTCACCTGACGTGATTTAGCCGCGCCTATTTATCCTGGCTTGGCAATCGTGCAACCGAATAAGCCAGGATACCGCCGAGCAGAATAGTCCAAGCCGCGCTTACTCAATTATCCTGGATTTCTTTATCCTAGTTTTGTGCAATACCCCCCAGGTTGAACGGATGCGGTCATTTGACTTAGTGGTTACATGGTCGCCTTCCGAACCTGGGGTTGCAGGTTTGAGCCCCGCTGTGTAGCGGTGTGGCGTCAGAGAACCATGTTCCATATATTTGGGCTAGCTGTCGGGGCCATGTTCCACATATTTGGGCTAGCTGTTGGGTCGGGAGAGCAACCGTTGCCTGCAGCAGAGTGCCACTTACTTTTAATGTCAGCGGCTAATCCAAGGACATGCGTATCTGCATCTGTATGCGTATCTGCACCTGCGTATCTGCGAGTCGCAGCCTCTGGCGTTGTTGTCTGGTGTCTACTACACACCGACCCCAACTCCAGAGCCACGTGACTTCAAACACTCAGGAAGAATGATGACATGAATACAGAATGAATTAATACATTGCGTGTTAAGATGCAGTGTATGGAATGTGTCAAGTGTGTTAATGTGTGTTACATCTGAGGCCGTCTGAACGTGGCTTGCCGTCGTTGAGCATTCACCACAAGGCTGCTTGGTGTTTAACGGCTCCTGTATCCTTCCTGTGATGCAGGAAGCTGAAAAGGGTGTCGGAGAAGAACGGACACCTTGGCTTCACGCTAAAGAAGGCTCTGAGAGCGTATCTACAGGGCTCCTGGTAACAAGACATCCCTCATTCTAGATGAGTCCACCTTTTAGCGGCTCTCACTGTGTTGTTCCCTTGTTAACTGTTACTTTGTTCCATGTTGTTACCTTGTTCCCTGTGTTGTCACCTTGTTCCCTCCCAGGGGGGTATTGCACAAAACTAGGATAAGGGATTAAGCCGGGATATGTTTACGGATTTAGGTTATCCTGGCTAAATTTAGCCTCAAGTCGGTTGCATGAAAGCAGCTCACACTTATCCCGGCTAAGTTACCATGGTGATTTATTCTCCGCTGTTAGCCTGCTCCAGACCAGGCTAACAGCCAGGCTAAGCTTAATCCTAGTGATTCACCTGTATTTACACCGTCAATCCTGTGAGGAATTAATGTGTTTTACAGCATGTCCATGGTCTTTCTAAGTATGTTGCATCATTTTAATTATCCCAAATTAAAATATTACATATATAGTCATTTCTCATTTCATTTAAATCTGTTGGCTGTTTGCAATTGCAACAGTCTTTTTATATTGATTCAAGTGTTATTACTCCAACTCCAGGCCAACACAGTTAAAGTCTATATTTTTTCATACTATGACACATTTACGTTTGTGTTTATGAAAGTCCGCCTTTATTACGCAACTGCAGCGCATTTGGAAATGTCAACAAACAGATGAACGCAACATGCTTATGTCATATTTATAAAATGTATTTTAATCACACAATCGAACCTTTGCAACGTGTGAAACAGCCCATTGGCTACCATGCATAATAAGCTGTTTTAAATTTCTAATTTCAAATCGCGCAGACGTCACCAAGCCCGACCCGAACCCGAGCATAATTTCTAAATATCTGTCCGAACCCGACCCGACCCGTCGGGTACCGTCGGGTCCCGTCGAGTCCCCTCGGGTCCCGTCGGGTACCGTCGGGCTTGGGTCGGGTATCCAATAAGGAGCTGTTCAGCGGCCGTGACGTATGAAACGCGACTTTTATCCATGTTCCGATCGGTGATTCTGTGAGCAATCGCGAGGTCTATTCAAGTATGCCGCTTATCCCAGCTATCTTCAGCTGACTTGATTTAGCCGCGCCTATTTTTCCTGGCTTGGCAATCGTGCAACCGAATAAGCCAGGATGCGCCGAGCAGAATAGTTCAAGCCGCGCTTTCTCAATTAGCCTGGATTTCTTTATCCTAGTTTTGTGCAATACCCCCCAGGTCAGGAGCTCTCGTTGGTTACATCCTAGCAGCAGAGGGTGGCCTTGGATTGGCCCAGGCCAACTCCGCCCACCTCTGTCAGGTATGGACCAAATATAGCCGCGTTTACCAATTTATACACAGTTGTAGATTTAATATACGTATATAAATATGAATATTTCGGGGAACCATCAAGCTCTACTATGTTCTAATATAAGACAGTACTGCTTCATAAGTGTGTTGTGAAACATTGCAATCGGACCAATGATGTCAATGATCCAACTTTTTCAGACCGTTGATGTTGTTGGTCCGGTCTTTAAATACAAAAACAAATGCTGTATTTAAATATCTCTTCTCTGAATTACAGGAGTTAAAGTTCACCCCAGAGTGTCAGTGGAGATACACAAACTATTCAGTCTTGAACTATGACCCCCATCACTCAGGTAGGTTCCTGAGCTTACTGTGATCGAGTGGCTGATCTAGCAACATAAACAGTTAGCTTTAGCCCTACCAAAACACTTGCACTGTGCTTTTGCTTTAGCTCAACTGAACTAGCTTCTTATGATTTTGTTTTAGCTCTACTGACTAGCATCCTGTGTTTTAGTGCAACTAAACTACCATCCTCCTCTCTGTTTTCGTGCTAGTGAACTAACATGCTGTGATATTGTTTTAGCTTTCTTTTTTATTGTTTTAGCTCTGCTAAAAATAGCTGCCTGTGCTATTTTGTTAGCTCTTTTGAACTAGCGTCCGTACTAGCATCCTGTGCTATAGCGCAACTGGCATCCTGTCCTGTGCTACTCAACTACTCTGCTACTCACGCTACTCAAATAGCTCCCTGTGCTATTGTTTTAGCGCTACCAAACTAGCCTCCTTTTCTATCGTTGCAGGACTGCTGAAAATGGGAGATTACTACTACTATACCTACGCAAGCGGCGGCGAAGACTCCTTATCTCTGATTGGCCAGGCCGTATCCATGTACAGCCAGGCGGCTTCAGCAGGAAGTCCTCAGGTGACCCCATAATCTCCCACCACCCGATGCTGTTGCCGCGGCGGCGATGACCTCAATTAACCTTCTGCCCGCTTAACAGCACCATAATGGAAACAACAAATACAATTCTAGATTGTTAGTGTTTAGTCCCTTACCAGGTCCCAGGTTATAATATAATATAATAATAATTATAATATAATAAAAAAACACAACAAGATCTTTGTACTGATTTGTGTTTTCATTACACTGGTTCCCAGGGGTGTTTCAGCCTGGTGACGATGGCTCAGGAAGGACACGTTCTGCCCCTGAGTGTCAGACGATGGTTCAACGTTTCCGCTCACGATAAACTGGACGTTCTGCTGGAAAAGATCCTGCGACGGTAATTCCTTGATCATGAAATGCAACAAAACATGAATAGAGCATGATAGAGCAATTGTTTCTTGTGTGGATGTCTCAGCTTTTGACAATGTTAATCAAAATAACAAAATAACTAACATGATAGTCTAGTGAGTAGGGTGACTCCCAGCTAAAAGGTTCCAGGTTTGATCCCCAATTCAATTCAATTCAATTTTATTTGTATAGCGCCAATTCATAACAGAAGTTATCTCAGGGCACTTTTCAAATGGAGCAGGTCTAGACCAAACTCCTAATAACGTCCCCTCAGTCTACCTGTATGCATCCTAGAGCAAGATGCCCCCTAACCCCTACCTGCAGCTTAATGACCTGTCTCTGTACTGTCTAACCCCTACCTGCTCCTTAATGACATGTAGATGTGTGGAGATGGAGGCTGAGGGAACCATAACTCCTTGTTCTCTGGCTCTGCTGAGGCTGTGTCTGGACCGGGCCTGGAGGATGATGGCCCAGAACCCGGCCCAGATCTGTCTGGTAGGAACCACTCTCTTCTTCATCTCCAGTAACGGCAACATTATTAGTGGAGAGATATTAATAATAAAATAGGATATATATTATATCGAAGCCGTTGTTTAATAAAATATAAACACACACCTGTGACAGCATTACAATTCATTTTTAGGAATAATGCACCTGTATGCTTAAGCCTATCAGATTGACAGTCTGTGTGTAAATGTGTGATCTGTGAATATAACACATATTCTACAAATGCAACAAAAAAGATTTGTAAACTCACAAAAATATTTTGCAAATATAAAGCAGATCTGTATCTATACAATACACAAATGAGTTCTACAAATAAAATAAATATCTGTAAGTACATTACATACATTTACAAATAAATGAAAAGCATTTGCGAACATGTTCCTAACATTTACAACTTTCGAGTGGGCATTTGTGGATCTCAATTCTATGCGTCTGGAGAGTTTTGAGACAAACTTTCCGCCAGTCCGACCAAAAAACCACTTGTATTATGCCATTTTTAGAAAGTGATCACCTGCTGATGACGTAATTTCTGCCTTTCAATGTAAGAGTACGCAGTCTTTCTGTGAGCTGTTTTTTTTAAGATTCAGCGAAAAGTAACATGCATAATTATTTTTATGATGTTAATGTGACACAGTAAGTGTTAGTGTGTCACATTGTAGTGTTCTTTGATGCTGTTGGTGTTGATCAGTTTTGTTGAGAAATGTCATATTGAAATTGTATTGTTTATTGTTTATAGGCTATGTAGATTAAGCCATGGCGATAGTAAACATTCATGTTGCAGTGGAACGAAAGCAGGGTGCAGGACCTTATTGACCTGGGTCCAAGGGTGCTGTCAGATCAGTTAACACAGCCTCACTGAAACAATGGAACTACAAAACTACAAACTAAATACGGTGCAGTTCTACAGACATTACAACTAACTACATTACTCTACATTACTGATATAAAGGATAAGTTGGCTGGCACTCAGTGGCTAGATAACTTCCTACTCACTGTGTCACTTTAACATACACTTTGAAAGGCAGAAATTATGTCAATTGATCACACGCTTTCCGAAAATGGCCAAGTGATTTATATTTGCTAAATATTTTTGCAAATCTTGTTTACAATTTTTTTGTATTTGTTGAATGTGTTTTACATTCACATATACACATATACACACAGACTGTCCATCTGTTCACACAAATAACATTGAGACAAATCGCTCTCCATACATATTGATATTGCTCGGTGGAAGAATCGTTTGTTTTCAATAAATGAGCGCATTTTATGTTGCCATGTATTTATTTTGTGAAATCTTATTAACCTTTTTATTCGCGTCGTGGCCAACAGCACCCCCTAGCTGTTGTAAAACATAACAGCGGCCACTAGCTGTTCTAAAATCATTGTAAACCACGGCCTCTTGTGGCTAATTGCTTAATTAAAGTACAGTACATGGAGAGAAACCTGTTAGAAACGCATGGGACCCTGGGGGAAATCCTCTTCTGTGTTTGTTTTCAGACGTACGTTGCGCTCCTCAGCCTCATCGCAGTTGCCTTGGTGATGCCAACACAAGTGGTACTCGGTGGGTCCCTGAATACTATAACACTAACCCAGAGTCAGTGCTCCTGATCATCTCTCCCTGATCAGAGCCTCCAAACCCTTCTGAATCATTACACCTGACGCCCACAAGGTGGTGTAATTTCCCTGTCATTCCTGTACAGTCTCACAGTAATTCTTCTCTAATCCTAACTTCATCCCCAATCACGTACTCCTTGTTTTTAAGTGTAAGGTTACCCCGATATTAACAGTGGTCACGTGATGATGTCAATTCTCAGATGGCTGTGTGAGGCAGTGGGAGGGGAGGAGCGGCGGGGCTGGACCGCAACACCATGACCTCGCAGGACCCGGCCCCGAGTGGACCCCGGACCCGGCCGGCTCCAGACTAGACCGGCCCCTGCGTCTCCGGAGGAGCACTGAAGCTGTGTTGAGTGTCTCGGGAGCAATGCTTTGTGTCTACTCGACCACAGTCCTTTACTACGTCATGTGACCCTCAGCTTAGGACCACCAGCACGATGAGAACATACATGTAGCGTGTGAGTGACCACCAGGATTGTTGTATGGCACACACCTGGGAGTGTGTTCTAGAGTCCCCTGAGTAATTTCAACACATGCTTTTGCCAATAAAAAATTCTCTATTTTTTTCCCTGCTTTATTCCATTGAGGCGCATCATGGTTTTCTCCTGGCCAGGTTGTGACAGCGGCTAGGGAAGGAAGACACACAAAGCCTTTGTCCTGAGGACAGGTGAAGTGTGTGTGTGCAGAGTTCAATTCAGTGTTTAGAAGGAATCTTTTGTGTTTAACCTGCCGTACCTTCAGAGGAAGGCTGTGGTCCAGGTGTGTACACCTGGACCAGTTGGGGTCAGTGATGGATTGGATGGTTGGAAAGTTGTGTCCTAATAAGTCATCTATTACGGCTGCTATCTCTATCAGTAACATACCGAAGATAAGTGTGTAATACTAACTGGACTACCTGTCAGCTTCGACATGTGGTCCCCAACGCCAGAGCTGTGATGCCTTGCTTGGTAGGTCAGGGTCACCTCCTGGTCACGTCAAATCTAGTCCTGGTCATGCCAAACCTTGTCCTGGTCATGCCAAACCTAGTCCTGGTCAAGCCAAACCTAGTCCTGGTCACGCCAAACCTAGTCCTGGTCACACCAAACCTAGTCCTGGTCACGCCAAACCTAGTCCTGGTCAAGCCAAATCTAGTCCTGGTCACGCCAAACCTAGTCCTGGTCACACCAAACCTAGTCCTGGTCACGCCAAACCTAGTCCTGGGCGCAAGAGACACACCTCCTGGTCATGCCCCTGCTAGACACACTGCTAGAGGGTGAAGAACCAACTGTTAGGTCCCTCTGCATCCTCCTCTCCCTACTCTGCATCCTCCTCTCAATCCTCTGTGTCCTCCTCTCAATCCTCTGTCCTCCTCTCACTCCTCTGTATCCTCCTCACTCCTCTGTGTCCTCCTCTCACTCCTCTGTGTCCTCCTCTCCTCCGTATCCTCCTCTCACTCCTCTGTATCCTCCTCTCACTCCTCTCTTCTTCTCACTCCTCTATATCCTCCTCTCACTCCTCTGTCTCCTCCTCTCCTCTGTATCCTACTCTCACTCCTCTGTATCCTCCTCTCACTCCTCTCCTCCTCTCACTCCTCTGTTTCCAGGGAGACAGGGATCAAGCGAGCAGAACGGAAGCCATAGTTTCAGCTTGTTGTGATGACAGCCACGAGTTTCTGTCTTGCCGTTGTGAAGCTATTATTAGTTAAATGAGGAGGTTGGACTGATAATAGCAGTTTGTTGTCCTCCTGAGATGAGGCTGGTGTATTTTAAGACACTAATAGTAAATTATCTCTCTCTGTCATGCCCCTAATCCACTGAAAACACTGCCTTAGTTTTCCTGTTTTCCTGTCTCCGAGATGTGTCCATGAATAAGTCTGGGGTGTTTGAGTCCCAACCAAATAAATGTTCAGAATTTCAGTTCATCACACACTGCTGCGTGACCTGTACACATAGACCACTACACTTTCTTAAAGGATGTATGCTAGAATATGACAGAAGGATTATAGATCAGCTCCCAGCTGGACCATCTGATCTCCTGGTTCCAACATGTTCTCATTTCATGACCGAATTGTGGCACGGGATGCTCCAAATGATTGCCGAGAGAGGGGGTGGGACTTCTTCCATTTTGGTTATTGCTTTGTCAAATTATTGGTCAAAACTCCATATTTATTCTCCTTGTTGTGGTTATTCTTGTCATGTTCTTATTCTTCTCGCTACAATTCATGACCTTCTCTCAGTCACCAACTGATAGGTTTAAATCTATCCAGCATACATCTGGGTGGACAATCCCACTTGTGATGTCACTAACTGGCTAGGTTTTGAATCAACATAAATAGGGGTTCTTTAAATCTAAAACAAAAGAAGACACATCAGAGCCATGGCTAATGCTGAGCACATACTGGACCACAAAGTAAGAACATGAAACGCTTTTGAAATGTATTTAATTTCGTACCGATACTAACCTGGCTCTTGTATGAATGCTGCACTTCAAAGTAAAAGCACCAGTCCATCGCTCTGAGCTGGAGGCCAAAACAACGTAAACACAGTCGGTATTGTGACTTCCCTTCATTTCAAATGACCTCAGTAGTAATTAATGAAGCCGCCTAAACAGCCGGCAGATATGTTTATTTTTAATTCCCAATCCGCCGGATAGAGAAAAATCTAAATGTATTGGAGGAAGAGAAACACTGAGCTTACTGAAACTCAACGAACGGCAGCATGTTCGCCTGTAGCTGACGGTGTTTCATGAGAGGTAAAGCCTATTTCCCCCCTACTTTACTCCTGTCGGCCATTGATCAGGTTCCTCAGAGCATTCCATGGCCTATTGTCAACTACAAGCCCATAAAGGCTCACTAGCTATTGTTACTCCCAGGTGTCTGATAAACATCAAAATTGATATCTGCGTTTGGGTTGACCAGAGTTCAAACCGTGCTTCCAGACGCTTTGTAAACACACAAGGTTGGTTGTAGGTGTTGCTCCACATCCTGCCAGACCATGCCTGAGGTTTGAATTGAGACTGCTGCTGTGTCACGACCTGGAAACTGAACAAATATTACCCCGGTCAGCCCAAAGATAACCGGAGGAAGCACTTAGGTCTGGTTCATCTCTAGAAGAGCTAATACCAGCGCACAGCCATGAAAAACAAGAGATTTAGTCCTGGATTCATGATATCCAGTCTAGTTCAGAATACTGTATGATTTTAGTCATGCCTTGTGTTGTCTTAAACGTATTAGACATGTCACATCTCTGCATCGACAGAAGCAGTCGAATTCATCGTATTGATTCCCCAGGTAAATGGATGATGAAGCATGTGATCATTATGAATGGATGATGAAGCATGTTATCATTACACACACCTACATCTCGGCATCATCAATGCTAGGATCATTAACGTTATGATCATCAATCTTAAGATAATGAATCTCAACATCATTGATCGTCCGAGTCAACTCTCTCCAGCAAGGTCGTAAAGACTCCCCTGCTGATAAGAGCTTGGTTCATTCCATGGAGCTTCTCTTTTAGTAAACCACCTAGTTCAATGTTCAATGTGCACCTTAATATCAAGCCTGATAAATCTCCCCTTGTGAGGAACAATAAAGTCATTAAGGGGAGGAGCCGGTATGTCCACAGTGCTCTGCAGATAAAGAGACAGCAGATAGCACTGCAGGGGGCCCCGCACGCAGGACGAGTGTGTTTGCTTGGGCGAGGCTTTCTAGACCCCCACCTTTGCTCTGCAGGTCAGACAGAAGCCCCTCCCCCTCGCCATGTCACCATCAAGACGACCTATCAGCTGGTCTGAACCGGTCCAGATGGACTCATTCTCCCATGATGCATTAGACACGGTGAAGTTTTGGTTTAGATTAAGTAATCACAGTTGAAATGGCAAATCACAGTTTGTAATGTGTAGTATTATATAGCGGGGAGTGAAATGCATTATGGGTACACCTAGTTACAACCTAGGTCCACTGAGCTTTACTAAGAAACACATGAAGACCGGTGTGTGTGTGTGTGTTTTTAAAGTAGGCCAGTGTTTGTGTTGCTACAGTCCTATGGTAGACCGTCCAGTGGTCTCTAGATCTTCATTACAATGAATATAAATCAGTGTTTGCATTTCAGCTCATCGCAGGTATCGTATTCCTATCTGGCGAACTGCTCATTAGTGGAGAATCCATTATAAAACAATCTACAAATGACTCAAAGCGAGTCTTGTGTCACTCAGACTCCCTGCCAA
This sequence comes from Merluccius polli, assembly GCA_030340625.1. Classification (NCBI taxonomy): domain Eukaryota; kingdom Metazoa; phylum Chordata; class Actinopteri; order Gadiformes; family Merlucciidae; genus Merluccius; species Merluccius polli. Next base: position 64,645 of record JAOPHQ010003748.1, read on the forward strand.
GCGTTACAATGAACCACAAATAACTTCTTGAATAATTTATTTATTTACAAATATCAATTGGTCTTAAATACTGAGAAATAACAAATACTTAAAATGGACGCATTTCTTTCTATAATCTGCAATAAGGTTTGACAGTAAATAGCATCAAGATATAAAAATAAGTCACGGGAAATCCAAACCCAATTGCATTGGATCGATAGCTCAGTGAATTACTCTCATTATTTGGTTTCACATGAACATGTCCGTAGACAACGTTTTGGGATGTGAGAAGCTAAGAGTACAAGCCAAGCGGTTCTCTACGTGGTCCACCGTCCGCACCCCCATGCGCCTCAGACCTTACAGTTTGTATTGCAGTGCACGATAACCTTGCCCACAATCAGGGAACCGCCCATCGCCTAAGCAAATGTTGAATAATCACATGATCATTTGATAGATACAGAATCACTTCACACAACAACATACTGCCAACCACCGCTAGAGCGGAGTGGCTCTCAGCTTGGACTCGTCCTGTTCGTCGTCGCGAGACATGGCCGGGTTGTCTCGGCCTTCCAGACTCTTCATCTTGTCGCTCAGCCGGTCTCCGCCAATCTCCTCATCGTTGGAGTGGCAGCACTTGCAGCACTTGCAGCAGCAGCAGCAGTGCTTTCCGCAGAACCTCATGCACGAGGTCACCAGGATGTCCCAGGGAGCCATTGAGTGCAGGGGGCGGGGCAGGAAGTCCCAGGTGCGCAGCACTCTGGGCAAGAACCGTGCGCAGCGGTTCTGCATCACGTTGACCACGATGGCGAAGATGACCAACACCACCACCGGCACGCCAACGCCCACGAGTGCCTGCCAGCCGGCCAGCGACAGGCCAAACACTGTCAGGGGCATGACCAGGAAGCACAGGAAGAGGTAGAGCGCGGCGAACCAGCGGTATTTGGCCGTGCGGTTGCCCAGGGCCCTGGCCAGCCGGATGGGCAGCCTGGTGAAGGGTATGGGGTACCACAGCAAGATGCCCATGATGTTGAAGAAGAAATGACACAATGCGATCTGGAGGGAGGAGGAATACAGAGAGGAGCACTAAGGTTCACAGCCACCCTGGAACTTCTGCACAATGACGATAATATGGACTGGATGGTTCTGCTGGTTGGACTGCTTGGTCTCTCTATTTAGACTGGTTTAGACTGAATTAGACTGGTTGGTCTCTGTGTTTAGACTGGTTTAGCCTGGATGGTCTCTGTGTTTAGACTGGTTTAGACTAGTTGGTCTCTGTGTTTAGACTGGTTTAAACTGGTTGGTTGCTGTGTTTAGACTGGTTTAGACTGGTTGGTCTATAGTAACACACCGCGGACCTACGGCCGACTGGGGGGGGGGGGCGCGCAATAGTAACACACCGCGGACCTACGGCTGACTGGGGGGGGGGGGCGCGCAATAGTAACACACCGCGGACCTACGGCTGACTGGGGGGGGGTGCGCGCAATAGTAACACACCGCGGACCTACGGCCAACGGGGGGGGGGGGGGCGCGCGCGATTGTAGTACTCCGGCCGACGGGGGGGGTGGTGCGCGCAATAGTAACACACCGCGGACCTGCCACCGGCGGGGGGTGGGGGGGGGTGCGCGGTTACTATTGCGCTCTCAAAAAGGAGGACAAATACGCGTCCGGCTTGACGCTGCGCCGGACGCCGGACAGGGCTTTGAAAAACCGGACAGTCCGCCTAAAGCCGGACGCGTATTTGTCCTCCTTTTTGAACCCGCGCCCCCCCGGGAGAGTGTCCGCGCCCCCCCAGGGGGGCGCGCCCCACCGGTTGAGAACCACTGGTCTATGTGTTTAGACTGGTTTAGACTGCTTGGTCTCTGTGTTTAGACTGGTTGGTCTCTGTGTTTAGACTGGTTTAGACTGGTTGGTTGCTGTGTTTAGACTGGTTTAGACTGGTTGGTCTCTGTGTTTATACTGGTTAAGACTGGTTGGTCTATGTGTTTAGACTGGTTTAGACTGCTTGGTCTCTGTGTTTAGACTGGTTGGTCTCTGTGTTTAGACTGGTTTAGACTGGTTGGTCTTTGTGTTTAGACTGGTTCAGACTGGTTGGTCTATGTGTTTAGACTGGTTTAGACTGGTTGGTCTCTGTGTTTAGACTGGTTGGTCTCTGTGTTTAGACTGTTTGGTCTTTGTATTTAGACTGCTTGGTCTCTCTATTTAGACTGGTTTAGACTGGTTGGTTTCTGTGTTTAGATTGGATTAGACTGGTTGGTCTCTGTGTTTAGACTGGTTGTTCTCTGTGTTTAGACTGGTTTAAACTGGTTGGTCTCTGTGTTTAGACTAGTTTAGACTGGTTTATACTGGTTGGTTTCTGTGTTTAGACTGGTTTAGGCTGGTTGGTCTCTGTGTTTGGACCTGTTGGTCTCTGTGTTTAGACTGGTTTAGACTGGTTGGTCTTTGTGTTTAGACTTACCTGTAGGGAGTTCCCCAGCGTCTCGCCAGGGCTCGCCATTGCGGCGAGGATAGCGGTGGTGGTTGTGCCGATGTTGGACCCCAGTGTCAGAGGATAGGCCCTCTCCAGGCTGATCACCCCGATACCTGATGAACAGAAGGTTGTGGTGAGCTGCTGTCTGAATACTGAGAGATCACCTCAGCAAGAAGGACACTTATACATAGCAGCAAAAAAGAAGCATCTTACCAACTAGCGGTGTGATGGCAGAAGTGAACACAGAACTGCTCTGAACGATGAACGTCATTCCTGCTCCTACCAGCATAGCGATGTAGCCTGTCACCCAGCTGAAGGGGAAAGGGAAATCTACACAAAACACAAACAACATTTCTTGTGTTGTGTTCCTATTGGTTGGAATGTTAAACCCCTCGCTTCCGGCACTTAGGCTCCTTCCTTGCAGAACAATCAGAGAAAAAGTTACAATGCCTGGATATGAACATAAAATAAGTCATGCTAATTTGTTGGATAGACAATATAATAGTATTATATAGTCCTCCATATCCAGGATAATATGGCTAACATGGCGACAATTAAAAACAAGTTAATTTCCCAGTCGACAAGGGAGTTTTTTTGTTTGACGTCGTTAAGATCTTGTGCCTGTGCTAGTCCAATCACACCACAGGATGATGACCTGCAGGTGTCCTGGAAGCGACAGAGAGGCTCTTCCTGTTTTGCTCATCAAGCACAACCACAGAAGAGCAGGAAGTGCTGAGTATCACACAGGACGTCTTGAAGGGACCGGGCTTGGGTCGGAGGTCAGAGGTGAACCTACCTGTGTTCAGCACGCTCTTGATGACCACGGCCACCTGGCCTTTCAGCATGGAGTTGAGCAGCTTGACAATGAGGATGAGGCAGGAGCAGAGCACCAGCAGGGACATGCCCAGCAGGATGAGGCCCACCGCCATGTCCGGGAGATTGGCGTTCGCAAAGATATGACTGCCTGCAACGGAACGGTCAAGACACGTTTGTCATTAAACTGCTCTCGCTCTTGCTCTCACTCTTGCTCTCGTAACACCCTTGTTAGCGCTGCAGACGGAAATTGACCATGGGTCACCTTCTGTATAAAAGCTAGCCAGAAACCTTCCCGGCTAAACCGATAAAGGAAGGGAACTCTTCTCTCCGTTTTTTAATTTGAACATGAATGCAGCACCTATCCGAGACCAGGGTGACTAAAGCAGCCAACTCTAAAGCAGTTGGAGAGTATATTATTATACATATATAAACTATATATATGTATATTTTGTACGGTGTCTTGTGAAACAAACGGGGGGGCAAATTTCCTCGTTATGTTCGGCATTTGGACAACCAAGCCCAGAAGTATTTTAATTGGTCGAAGGACCGGGGGAGCGCTGGACCAGGGGAGCACTGGACCGTGAGGCGGCCGCTGGGTCTCAGGTTGAATGGAGCTATTGAGCAGGTAGAGGGGGGGCAGAGCTGAGTCACCAGGCTGACAGGGATCCTTTGTTGTGGGTCAGGAGGGGCTATCGTGTTCCCTGGAGCTCTGGCGGATTGGCTCCTCCATAAGGCTGGCTAGCTGCTCTGGGGGGGGGGGGGGGGGGGGGGGGGGTGGTGGTGGTGGTGGTGGTGGTGGTGGAGGGTTGGTGGTGGTGGTGGTGGTGGTGGTGGTGGTGGAGGGTTGGTGGTGGTGGTGGTGGTGGGGTGCTTACATCTCTCCAGGTTTATGGTCACTGTTACATTCTTCTCAGTCCAGCAGATTGTCTGGTTGCAATCCGGCACCGTCACATTCAATAAGGTCTACAGTAAAAAATACAGAATAATTAGTAAATAAATAATAATACCGATACAAAATAAATAAGGCAGCGACAGGGGAAAAGTACTAGTGGACCATTAAAATGTCGAAATAATTAAAGGCTTCATGAAGTAGTAGTGATGTAACAGACACTTAAATATATCAGTAGATGAGCAATATTCTATATGATAGATGAATAGATGAATAGATGGCAAGATGAATAGATGAAAAGGTGGAGATCGATTGAGGCTAAAGACAACTGTAGAAGACTAAACAGCATCAATGATTAAAAGCTTTGCAGCAATAAAGGAGATAATAAAGAGCTTTGGAGAAGATAATCTGTTTTTAATGTCACTTTATGTTATTGTTGGGATGGCTGCCAGACACTCACCGTGTTTTTAAAGGTTTTGCACCAAACTTTGATCAAACTCTTGTTTCTCGCGGCCGCATCTCCAGTGGCGATGTCACTGATGACAGATTTATCCAGCTGAGGGGACGGAAGGAGAAGCAGAGATACATTCCTGTAGGCCAGGTTTTCTTCAACTTTTTCATCTCGGGACCCAAAAGACAATTGTGCGTCCACGGGTCCAACCAGGCACACTCTATAAAACCCTGAGCACACCGGACTTGGTGACCCTAACCAAGGGATCCCCGCTCAGAGTGTGTTGTCAGGCCCCAACCCACCCTCCAACTGGATCACATCCCACCCTCCAACTGGATCAGAACCCACCCTCCAACTGGATCACAACCCACCCTTCAACTGGACCACAACCCACCCTCCAACTGGATCACAACCCACCCTTCAACTGGACCACAACCCACCCTCCAACTGGATCACAACCCACCCTCCAACTGGACCACAACCCACCCTCCAACTAGATCACAACCCACCCTCCAACTGGATCACAACCCACCCTCAAACTGGATCACAACCCACCCTCCAACTGGATCACAACCCACCCTCCAACTGGACCACAACCCACCCTCCAACTAGATCACAACCCACCCTCCAACTGGATCACAACCCACCCTCAAACTGGATCACAACCCACCCTCCAACTGGACCACAACCCACCCTCCAACTAGATCACAACCCATCCTCCAACTGGATCACAACCCACCCTCCAACTGGATCACAACCCATTTTGCGTCCCGACCTGTAGTTTAAGACATGCAGCTATAGGCAAATGTATGACTCCATTACCGCCTAATTATTCGGTCAAGCTGTGGGTCGTACAGAACAAGTCTGGAAGCAGAGAAATATTAGAGGAAGACCTCATTTAGCAGATATGTCACCTCGATGATGGCGTTGGTCAGAGGGTCTGTGATGACGTTGAGCAGGTCCGGGGCGTCCTCGCCACTCTGGATGTTGAAGGAGTCGATCATGAGCTTGGTGAGTTTGTACAGAACCCCCGTGGCCACCTCCAGGGGCAGCAGCACCAGCACCGACAGCCAGTTGAAGAAGTCGTGGACTGTAGCACCAGCAAACGCCCTGCAAGCACAAACACAAGTTCAGTTCAAGAGCCCTTCATGGCCAGTGTGGGAGGAACGCTGCGTTCCATCGTGCTAGCACTGACACACTGGAGTCTAGTCTAACGAGTTTACACCAAGCAGAAGCAACAGTTGCAGTGGCACATGTTTGGCCACAGGTGGTGCATGTTGCCAAGGTTTTATCCTAGTGTGTGGGTGGGTCAACCCCTCAGTTCACCTGCCTTCTCCTAGAGGTTTACCTTCGGAACTCGTTGCGGTCACCCGCCTGCATCATCGCCACGATGGTGTTGGTGACCGACGTCCCAATGTTGGCACCCATGATGACCGGCACCGCCGACTGAACGTCCAGCACTGAAATATAGCACCGAATAATATTCATATTGACATGACCGACGTAACCAGGCTTAAAAAAATCAACAAATACCTTCCACATGACCAACTAAACGCTCTAAATAATCATCACGATTACTATTTCAATTAATAATCTTTCAGCAAATCTATGTTTATATGGCCATATCGCTATGATTATAGCGATATGGCCCTATCACTATAATCATAGAGACATGGGCCTATCACTATAATCATATAGATATGGCCAGAAGTAGATGAATAACCTAGAAACATTTCTCTGTACAATAATGCTAGCTAAAAACATGCATGTGTGTGTGTGTCATGTGTTTCTTACGTCCTGAGGACACCATGCTGACCACAATAGAGGAGGAGGTGCTGGAGCTCTGCACCAGCACGGTGACTAACACACCAATCACCAGGCCTGCCACAGGGTTCGCCAACACAGCGTTGTCCTGGAAGATGTCACCGGCCGCCTTACCTGGCCAGACACACAGACAGACCCCCGCTCAGCGACCTCATGCTGCTGCTGCATGACATCATCCCCGCTCAGCGTGAGGACGCTCAGTTCTAAAGCTTCAGTTCAAGTTTCAGTTTATTATCCCACCAGGGGGAATGTTATTTACAGTCATGTGCGTACAACAATAGTATAAATATATTACACAACTCTTACATCTAAACACAACAATGACAGTAAGTAAAATGCAGGGATAGATAGACAACATGAGGTTAATTCATGTGTAAACTTCAATACATATTTAGCTGTAAGGTGATATTATTTAAACACTTTGAGGCACAGTTCTAGAAGCACTTATGAAGGTATGATGAGAACGTGGGTTGAGTTCTCTTACCTCCAACCAGTTGGAAGGCAGAGCTCAGGATGTCCAGAGAGCAGACAAACATGTAGAGGAAACCCAGCAGGAGGCAGAACTTCATGATACCCGACAGAATCCTCAGAATCTTCCCTTTGGTGTCCAGGTCTGGAGAGAGGGAAGAGGAGCTTTATATATCACACCTCTTGGGGGGGGGGTCTCTGTCTCTCAACAACCAGGGGCCACAGAGTGTAGGGGCCCCAGAGAGCCCCAGACTACAGGAGCCCCAGAGTACAGGGGCCCCAGAGTAGAGGGGTCCCAGAAAGCAGGTCTGTGGCCTACCTGACCAGCTGGGTCCGGTGTTCTTGAGCGCCGGTAGTTCCCAGGGGTCCTCCTCCCCCTCCGCTGCCTGATCCTGGGTCACCAGGTCCATGGTGGAGTAGGCTGGCAGGACCGCCAAGTCTTTGGACTTGGGGTCACTGGAGTCTGAGAGGAGCAGGGAGAAGCATTAGGGTGCGGGCGCGGCGTCCAGATGAAGACTGGAGGAGAATGAAGGAGACCTACCGATGGAGGGAGTGGAATCTGAGTCCGCCTCTGGTCGAGGAGCCATGACTAAAATTAAAAATGCAAAAATTAAACTAATTAAAAACAATATTTAAAACTTTCGCTAGTAGAGTCCAAACTGGACCCACATTCAGCAAGAGTTGCTTCTGTTGCAACGCAATTATCTCTATCTACCACATATCTGTGCTTGTGAAACAATCTTTCAGCACTTTATAAAACTCTGCAAATTTTTACTGCTGCCCCCTTTCTGTAAAATGTGGCTTTAATAATGGATATAACTCGAATGGAAAACAGTTTTACCAAACAAACATGATTTGCCCTTTTATAATGAAAAGGGACACATCTAATTAAAATATGATGTTAATGTATACAGTGTACATGAAAAAATATTGTAAGTCACACTACTTTCAATTAAAATGTTGAGTAGTTGAACACAGCTGCTCAATGTTACCTGTGCGGTATTTAGTATTTGGATACGCACCTGCTTGCTCTTGCTCAGAAGCCCTCGTGCTGAGCAGGAGTCCTGGAGAGGTTACCTGAGCTACCTGTTGCGCTGCAGCCCTCCGAGCTCTGCTTTTATAGCCGGCCGGCTGGAGGACTCCCTAATCTCTGTCCAAAGTGTGAGATCACGGAGCAGACAGTGAATCCCAGGGGAATGCAGGGCACCCAGCCAAGCTATAGGGCGGATTTAAAACTCTCTGACTCGTGTATTCATTTTGATTGATGAACATGTTGTTGCACTATAAACAGTGAAATGTGATTTATTATATTTAAATATATATGAATAGACTAATAGTAATACAAAAAAGTATGGGATGAATACATGTATAGGCCTACATTATTTGGTAAAAGGCGCCCTCTGTGGGCGGCAAGCGAAACATCAGCGGCCTATACTTTATAACCAGGTGGTTACACTGTAAACACACACACACACACACACACACACACACACACGTGCATGGCATTTTAGATAGCGTAAGTGTACAGAGTAATATGTTTAAAGGTTATTAATCTACTTTTATACCGTGAGAGATATGGTCATATCAAAACAGAATATTACTCTACTTGGAGTAAACATTATGTTGAATTCGCTGGTAAATCATTAATTTTAATGATGCTGCAGTTTCACTGTTGATTTATTACTGGGCATACCAAGGTTGATCAAGTTGTTAACAACTCCCACATTCAGATGACAACAAAGTGTTCTTGTGTCTTTAATGAACTGATTATAAAAACACCTAATGCCATGAAGGTCCTTTGCTTCCCTAGGCTTCTCTCTCTTTTTAAATTATTTTAATTCAAATTCAAGAAGTTGATACAAGACAATCTTTTTGATCCGTTTTGTTCTGGTGGCCAGGCCCTATTCTCCTGCTAAAACATTAAAGATTTTATCGATTTATTTTTGTAATTATATGATGTGTTATTTTTTTATAAATAACCCTGAGATGAGCAAAGGTCTTATCAAGATGACATGAACTGTTATTTCTAACATGATAATAACATAATAAAATGTTCAATTTTGGTGTTTGAGGTATATTTTTGTTTAAAATCTTGTCTCTTCTGTCAAATTTATAGTATTTATAGTATTTTTTAAATAACTTTATTGTCCCGGTCATGGGACACAAGTTGGTTAATCTCTTTTACGAGCTCTTCTGCACTATGTTGTGGTAGTATAGTATACGTGTTGTAAGTGTAGTATATGAGAGAGAAAGAGGGAGAGAGAGACTGACTGACTGACTCTGTCCAGCTCTGTCCGGCCAGCGATGCAGATGAGCTGGTCAGATAGAACAATATTACTGCACTTATCAGATATCTGCTTATCTGGGCTATAACTCGTTATTTGAGTGTCATGTCAGGTGTACAGCTCCTGTGCGTTGCTGATAGTAATGTAAACGCGGTTTGATACAACTTTATTACTACACCTTTCAACATACCCTTGACCTCCTGGGAAAGCCAGCGTTCCTTCGACCCAACATTTGGCCCGAGGTGAGGGTGAAGCGGCGTCGTGTGGTTCTTTATGACGGCCTGTCACTGATTGATTAAACTCTGGGTCTAGTGGGACAGGTCGCTCTTGTCATGGGACTCCTGGCCTCGTCATGCAATGGAAAGATCAGCTGTGCTCTACCTTCACCCTTTGGAATGGCCCTCTCTCTGTCTCTCTCCGTCTTTGTGTGTGTGTGTCTGTGTGTGTGTGTGTGTGTGTGTGTCTCTCTCTCTCTCTCTCTCTCTCTCTAACTACTTATTAATTCCAACTGTAATAGACTGCAGCCAACCCTAATGATCTTTATCGATTTGCAGATGGCAGCTTTGAGGTCTCACTGCTAAGTGAGGTCTCACTACTCAAGTGCTAATCACGTGTGTGTGTGTGTGTGTGTGTGTTTGTGATAATGAGACGTTATGGCACGGGGGGGGGAGATCTGCGGTGCTGGCAGAAGTGTGGGGTGAACGAGGGTAAAGTCATTACGCTGCCCCGCCCAGGAGCTCTGCAGGGTAATGTGTATCATAAAGACATAAACACGCCAACGCACAACGCTCGTCTCAACTGGTTCAGTCTGTTGTCAAGGACAGCCCTAGCGACAGGCACACCTGACCTACATTTATATGTACCTTCATATTCATTAATATACACTTAATATGTTTTATGTACACAGTGAACATGTCCTAGAGGGGCCCCACATTGAACCCGGCTTGTTGAGATGCTGAGTTACAAAACTTTAACCTTTTCATAGTTTCCCAGAATGCATCTGTTGTCTTCACCGATACGGTTCTGTAGGCCTCTCAAACTCTCCACTGTGAAGCTTTCAAATATAGTGTTTTAAAATATTTAACATCTACATGTCCTTAAACTCAGTGGTGGAACTAAGTACATTTACTCAAGTGCTGTACTTAACTATACATTTGTGGTAGGCTACGTGAGTATTTCTATTTTCTACTACCTTATACTTCTACTCCACTACATCTCAGAGGCAAATACTGTACTATACAAATTGGACTTTTTACTCCACTAAATTTATCTGACAGCTTTAGTTAGTTTGCAGATTTATATTAACAATACAACATACAATTAAAAAATAAATTATAGTAGCATATCAATAAGGCTTTATTGGTCCCCCGCAGAACATTCACAAGCTACCCAGCAATATGTAAAGTAATATATAAAATATATTTAAATACATTAAAATGAGCTCCACCTTTACCAGCTGCAACATAAAGCGATGAACACATTAATGCATCAATACATATAATCCAATAATATAATATATATTATTCTGCATTAAGAGTACTTTTACTTTTGGTACTTTAAGTAGGCCTACATTTTGATGCTAATACTCGTGTACTTTTACTTAAATAACATTTTCAATGCATGACTTTTGTGAGTATTTAGTGTGGTATTACTACTTTTACTTCAGTAAAAGATCCGAGTACTTTTTCCACCAATGCTTAAACTCTAAGTGTAACTGCTGATGTCACCTGAGGCCTCCCCCAGTGGCTCACACACACACTGAGATAACAATGGATCAGGAGTAATACACTTTACTCATTTAGCACCCTTCAAACACCAATACCATTTATAGTGTTTAACATCAGCAGGAATCATATTTTAAACACATTTAAAACGACAACCATTAAAAGACAATAAAGGACAACACTGTAATACAAATCTATGGAAAATGGAAAGGATTTGAGCTTTTTTAGCTTTTTATAAAAATAAAAAAAAGGGGTTTTAATTTAAATAATGTGGTTATTGACGGATGCCTTCCAGTATATTTGAGTTATAAAGTAGTCCATGTCTCAAATCTACAAAATCAGTTTATTAGTCTTTTTCTCAGTATTTCCATCCCTCTCCACTCTGGGGCGCTCCTGAAGCATAGGTGGGACAGACATCCTTGGGACCTCTGAGGGTGAGAAGAAAACTCCTGTTCTGTATCCCCTGTCCACCAGCAGATGGCACCTGATATTATATTATCGTCTTTAGACATAAACCTGACATGACGTTTAAACCTATTATCTCTTCTCATTTTAATACTTACCACCATTGAGAAAAATAAAATAATTGGCATACTATTTTTGGACACATTAGATCATCCATTCATTATCATTATTCATATCCCATACATAACAGGAAAAGATTTGTTAATAATTTTGACATTTCTACGACTTGGTAATTAATCTGAAGAGCGACCAGACCTCCCTGTCCAGGTGTGTTGTGGGTGATTGATGCAGTCTTCCATGGGTTCGGAGGCTCGTTCTTCTTTTCTCTTCAGGGGTTGAAGAGTTGAAATATGGAGCCACACAGTTCAGTGTAAGCTCTTCTTTTCAGGCGTGTTTTTCATGTCAAAACAGCACCTCTTGTCCAAATAAGTCAGATGCTCAAGGCTCCCGGAGAGCTGCAGCTGTTTATGTGTCAGGTCAGAGATCATGTTTAGTCTCAGTGAAAGCGATAATTCATTGATATTAAAGCATACTGCTCATCACAAGGAGCTGTACGACTCTTCAGGTAGAGAATACTAAAAGAACATACGTACACCTGTCCCACCTACACCTGTATACTTAAACCTGTCCTACACCTGTCCCACCTCCACCTGTCCTACCTACACACGTCCTACCTCCACCTGTCCCACCTACACTTGTTCTACTTCCACCTGTCATACCTACACCTGTCATACTTCCACCTGTCCTACCTCCACCTGTCCTACCTCCACCTGTCATACCTACACCTGTCCTACCTCCACCTGTCCTACCTCCACCTGTCCTACCTACACCTGTCATACCTACACCTGTCATACCTACACCTGTCCTACCTCCACTTCCAACCCTGTTGGAAAGGTAAGTCAGTCAAATCCAAATAGTAAAACCAAAGTTTATTGAAAGAATCCTCATCCAGGTCTGAAAAGTCAGTGAATTAAAATATTAGTTTTTGTTTAATCAGAATTATGGATTATTAATGAACTGGTTTACACTTGTTCAAACCAGTCCAAACTGGTTCTCACAGGTTCAAACTTGTTTAAACCGCTGACATGCTGGTGGTAGGTTAAAGGGAGGAGGAACGTTTTTGCTGATCCAGTCAATGAAGGCAGAAGTCCTGGTGAAGACGGTGGGCTTCTGGGCCTCATTGCAGACCACAGACGACACAAAGCTGGTGACCCCGTGGACGTACCAGCCCCCGTCAGCACCCTGACAGCTCAGAGGACCCGCAGAATCACCCTGAGAGAGAGAGAGAGAGAGAGAGAGAGAGAGAAATAGTTAGAGAGAGAAGTAGTTACAGAGAACAAAATAGATGTACTTGTTTTACTTGTGGTTCACTTGTTGGCTACTTTCCATGTCAGTATAGCCCTTTGAATTGAGGAAGTTAGAGAGATAGTGAGAGAGAGTCACAGATATATAGTGAGAGAGAAAGACTGCGATAGCCATTAAGAGAGAGAGAAACAGAGAGATACATGAGAGACAGAGCAGAAAAAGGACTTAAACATCAATAGACATAGTAAAATAGTTACAGAAATTGAGAGATACAGTTGGAGAGACAGATAAATAGTTGAGTAGGAGAGAGAAAGAGTAGTAAGAGAGGGAAGGTTCTCTCAGACAGTAAGAGAGGGAAGGTCCTCACGTTGCAACCAGACTTGGCGTCTCCTCCGGCATAGATCATGGTCGTCTTGGAGTTGCCGGCCCACCAGTTGCTACAGCTACAGACGCTGTGCTCCACCACGGGTAACATCGCCTGCTGGAGGTGGTCAGGCATCGTGGGCTGGAACACAAAGATGGTCGCCACCACCGTCTGTCAGCCATCTTGGGTACACCAGAGCTGTGTCTGAAGTCGGCCTCTATACTCGTTCCCAATATAGTGCACTATTTGGGGCCACCATTTTGTAGTGTTGTACGAAATTTGAGTGTACAAATGTGGTTCACGATATAATGTAGTACTTAGTACCCATAACTAACACGCCATCACAGCCATAGATTTACAGCACTTATTTGTTCACTAAATAGAGAACTATATAGTGTTCACTATGTAGAGAACGAGATTAGTGAACATCTTCATATGCAGCCCTTGTGTTCAGTGAGTTTCCAAGATGGCTGACACTGTCCAGTTCCCATTGAAGTCCCACTCCCTCCAGACAAACAGCCCCGAGCAGAGAGTCTTACTGTAGAGGTTTCCCCTGGGGGCTCCATGGCTCAGGAGCTGCCCGGCTTCAGGAAGACAGACCAGACCGACCGACCCGTCCTGCACCGCACTCTTGTCCAACTTCAGCAGAGCCATGTTGCTCCTGGGAGGAAACGGGTTTTATTTACTTGATTTAACCTTTATTTAACCAGGTTAGTCTCATTGAGATTAAACATACTCTCTAATTATTTTGTACTCTTATTATTAATTAGTTTTCCTGTCATTCTGCAGATGTGACATGAAATGGCTCATCTGGAATTAATGACGATCTCATAGTGAATCTTCAACATTGTTTGGAATGATTAAAAACCAGGGTTAGCATATCACCATATCAGGTTACCATATCAGCCTGTTTGCTCCATGCTGAGGGTGAAGGAGCCGTCTAAAAACACTCACCCTCTCACCACGAAGTCTGTGTCCCAGTTAGGATGGACCATGACGCGCAGCATGTCACGGATCTGTTTGCCTCCCTCCTGTATGGTCATGTCATGTTCTCCCAACACCACACAGTAAACATCCCCAGGCCTGGAAACACACAACATGCATGGAAATACACATGCATTCATGTTCAATATTAATGTGATTTATGCATGTGTCTTGTGTTGTGATTAATTTAATGAACAACTGCATTGCACTGACCCCCCTATGTCACCCAGCAGCATTATTTGTTGTATTATATAATATTATCCAAGGGATTTTTATTGTACCTTTACTTTGATAAGCCAGATAATAGTGGACGTGACATCATCCGCTTGTCATTGGCTCATGATTAGCCAATGACGAGTTGATTAGGTCAAGCCCCGCCCCTCAATATTTGCAATCACGCGACACCTGCTGCTGCGCTCGCTCACGCATCACCCCTCCGAGGTGGCGGGAAGGTGAGTAGGTCCAATATGTCCGGTAATAATGAACTATTAATAGTTATTTATAATTCTCTAATTAAAAATAATTAACTGTTACGACTTGATAGACATTAAAATACTTTTGTATAAGTTTGTATTCTTTTTTTATTACTTTTGGAGTCGCTTACGTCTTTTTCTTTGGTTTTAGGGGATGTTTTACTTCTGTTGTATTTTCGTCGTTGCTCCATTCATTTAACGTTGAAAACGTTAATCTATTGAGGGAATGTATATATATATATAGGTTGCGTTCAAACTCCGTTATGTCATTGTTTGGCGAAAATGAAGATTGTAATATATTGACATTACTCAGGTCATCTATTTGGCTGTGATTTGATCCCAAGTGAACGGGACTACAGCTATCCAGTACCCAAAGTGTCGACAAGCCATAACACACCAAAAATTGCAAATGTTGGACAACTGAAGAATGTCCTTTTATATGTTCATTTTAAATAACCTGGTTTTTATTTTATTTGAATATATTGTCTTAATATTGCACTGTTCTTGATGCATGTCCTTTGTATTACCCCCTTTGATGTATATATTGCTGACTTATTATTGTACTGTGCTTAACATGTATATATTTATTATTAAAAAGTTATGCCCTCCGAGTAGTTGCCTGATATATTCCTATATGGTAATTTGTTTATTCCTGGACTAGGGCTGATGGGTCTCTCCTGACTTCACAATGGTCTACCATGTAGGCCTATTAATAGACAATGTTATGCTTTACTGTAACGCTTGATCACCATTATTTGCAGGCCGGAAGTAAATCTGTTGATTGTTTTTTCAGATCAAGTCATCGTATGGTATGCATGTTTACGACACGTTATCCAGAGTGACTCAGTGAGTCTGCTGTCACTTGCAATGATCATCACAATAGATCAAAAACATGAGATGTAATTGACGGCTACAAGTATTTATATTTATAGGCCGAAACCGCACTTGGATATATAAACTGACATTTTTTTTGTTTATTTTTAAAGAATTTTCATGCTAGCATTTCCCACCTGGAATGAATGAAAACTAATAATCTTATTGTTGTGGTCCGGTGGCCCTGACCTCTATGCCCTGGGCTTGAGGCTGGCTATCAGACCAGCTGTGGTTCTGGATGTAGCGGTTAGTGTTGGAGAGCAGCTCTATGGTGGCTGCCCTGCACTCCAGTTTTAGTAGAGAGATTGTCATGTCATGTGACGGGTAAATCCGGAGCGGGGTGAACAGTTGTGTTAATCTAAACTATTTTTGGGAGACAATTTAATCATCCCTTTATATTGGTACAGTCACATCCCTACCATGTCTAGAAATGATTGTTGTAGCATCAATGGGTGTATTTGTTTGTATCATTAGCAACCAGCAGTAGTTAGCATGCGGGTGTGACTCACCAGATACAGTGGCCCGCCGCTGTCAGCAATTCAATTCAATTTTATTTGTATAGCGCCAATTCATAACAGAAGTTATCTCAGGGCACTTTTCAAATGGAGCAGGTCTAGACCAAACTCCTAATAACATTTACAGAGACCCAACAGTACCACCATGAGCAAGCACTTGGCACGGGGGCAAGGAAAAACTGCCTGTTAAAAGGCAGAAACCTTGGACAGACCCTTCGGCTCTAGGTGGGTGGTCATCTGCCTTGACCAGTTGGGGTGAGAGCGAGAGAGAGAGAGAGAGAGAGAGAGAGAGAGCAACTACATCAATGCACTAGCACCAATGATGGGGGACAGCGAGCAGCAACAACAGTAACTGTATATAACTGGTAACTGATATTAGCAATGGCAGTCAAGCAGGACCATGGAGGCTCCGCCAGGATCCATGAGAACCTGCGAGACGAGAAAACACAAGAACTCCGGGGAAGAAGTGTTAGTAACATGCATTAATGGGACATGAATGTGTGCACACAGAGAGAGAGAGAGAGAGAGAGAGAGAGAGAGAGAGAGAGAGAGCGAGAGACTCAGTGCACCAAGGGAAATCCCCCGATAGTCTAGGCCTATAGCAGCATAACTAAGGGATGGTTCAGGACTCACCTGATCCAGCCCTAACTATAAGCTTTATCAAAGAGGAACGTCTTAAGCCTACTCTTAAATGTGGAGAGGGTGTCTGCCTCCCGAACCACAACTGGAAGCTGGTTCCACTGAAGAGGAGCTTGGTAACTGAAGGCTCTGGCTCCGGTTCTACTTTTAGAAACTATTGGAACCACCAGTAGCCCTGCATTCAGAGAACGCAGTGTTCTAGTGGGGTAGCAGGGTACTATGAGCTCTTTGAGATATGAAGGGGCCTGCCCATGAAGAGCTTTATAGGTGAGGAGGAGGATTTTAAATTCTATTCTAAATTTTACAGGGAGCCAATGCAGAGAAGCTAGTACAGGAGAGATGTGATCTCTTTTCCTAGTTCCTGTCAGTACTCGCGCTGCAGCGTTTTGAATTAATTGAAGCATCTTAATGGATGTATTTGGACAACCTGATAATAAGGAGTTGCAGTAATCCAGCCTTGAGGTAACAAATGCATGGATTAGTTTTTCTGCGTCTGTCTTTGATAGGATGCGTCTGATTTTTGTAATATTACGTAAATGAAAAAAGGCAGTCCTAGAGGTCTGCTTTATGTGGGAATTAAATGACAGATCCTGATCAAAGATAACTCCAAGATTCCTGACAGTGGTGCTAGAGGCCAATGTAATGCCATCTAGAGTAGCTATATCTGTAGACATTAAGTCTCTAAGGTTTTTGGGGCCAAGTACAAGAATTTCGGTTTTCTCTGAGTTTAACATCAGAAAATTGCAGCTCATCCAGGATTTTATGTCTTTAAGACATGTTTGTAATTTAGATAATTGATTAATTTCATCGGGTTTGATCGATAGATATAACTGCGTATCATCTGCATAACAATGAAAGTTAATGGAGTGATTTCTAATAATATCGCCTAAAGGGAGCATATATAAAGTAAATAGTATTGGTCCAAGTACAGAACCTTGTGGAACTCCATGACTAACTGTAGTATTTATTGAAGATTCATCATTCACGTGTACAAACTGAACGATCTGATAGATATGACATAAACCAGCTTAGTGCGGTTCCTTTGATGCCAATTTCATGCTCGAGTCTCTGTAAAAGAATACTATGATCAATGGTGTCAAAGGCAGCACTAAGATCTAATAATACAAGTACAGAGACAAGTCCATTGTCAGAAGCAATCAAAAGGTCATTATTAACTTTAACCAGAGCTGTCTCTGTGCTATGATGAACTCTAAATCCTGACTGGAAATCCTCGAATAAACTATTGTTGTGTAGAAAGTCACACAATTGTTTGGCGACTACTTTCTCCAGAATTTTAGACAGAAAGGGGAGATTAGAAATCGGTCTATAGTTGGCTAAAACCCCAGGGTCAAGAGTGGGCTTTTTAAGAAGGGGTTTAATTACAGCTACTTTAAAGGACTGTGGTACATATCCTGATAATAAAGAAAGATTAATCATTTCCAGTAAAGAAGTGCCAATTAAGGGTACAATTTCTTTAAGCAGCCTAGTTGGGATGGGGTCTAACAGACAGGTTGATGACTTCGATGAAGAAATTATAGAAGTTAACTGATGAAGACTGACAGCAGAGAAACACTCCAAATACACATCTAAGTTTGCACCAGTCAAAGTGTCTGATGTTGGAGAGCCTGCGATACCTATTGAGGGCATTTGGTGACTAATTTTCTCTCTAATAGTAATAATTTTATTATAAAAGAAGTTCATGAAGTCATTGCTACTTAAGTTGATAGGGATACATGGCTCAATAGAGCTGTGACTCTCTGTCAGCCTGGCTACAGTGCTGAAGAGGAACCTGGGGTTGTTTTTATTTTCTTCTATTAGTGCCGAGTAAAAGGCTCCTCTGGCATTACGGAGGGCCTTTCTATAATTTTTAAGATTATTTTGCCATATTAAGCGATTTTCTAATAAATTGGAAGCGCGCCATTTCCTTTCTGATTTCCTTGTTTCTTGTTTTAATTGACGAGTTTGTTGGTTGTACCACGGTGCTAGTTTCCTGTGTTTTATTATTTTCTGTTTTCTAGGAGCGATAGAATCTAATGTTGATTGTAGAGAGCCTGCAGCACTATTAACAAGATTATCAATTTGGGAGTGACTAAAGTTAATATAGGACTCCGTTATATTCAGATATGGCATTGAATTAAACACTGATGCAATCTCCTCCTTAAATTTAGCTACAGCACTGTCAGATAGACATCTGCTGTAGGAAGTTTTGCTTAATGGCTTATAGTCAAATAATAGAAATTCAAAAGTTATTAAATAATGATCAGATAGGAGAGGATTATGTGGAAAAACTATTAAATGTTCAATATCCATGCCATATGATAGAACAAGGTCAAGAGTGTGATTAAAACAATGGGTTGGTTTATTTACACTCTGACAGAAGCCGATTGAGTCTATTAATGAGGTAAATGCGTTACTAAGGCTGTCATTTGTAACATCCACATGGACATTAAAATCACCTACAATAATTACTTTATCTGATTTAAGAACTAAACTTGATAGAAACTCTGAGAATTCAGATATAAAATCAGAGTACGGTCCAGGAGCGCGGTACACTATAACAAATAGGACTGGCTCCAGTGTTTTCCAGTTTGGGTGAGAAAGACTAAAAATAATGCTTTCAAATGAATTATAATTTAGTTTTGGTTTAGGGTCCATTAAAACCCCCGAGTCATATATAGCTGCTACTCCACCTCCTCGGCCTGCGCCTCGGGGAATGTGAGTATTAATATGACTGGGGGGGGTGGATTCATTTAGGCTAACATAATCCTCATGGGACAACCAGGTCTCAGTAAGACAAAGCAAATCAATATCATAATCTGATATTAATTCATTCACTAGAACAGCTTTGGATGACAGAGACCTGATATTTAACAGTCCACATTTAATTCTTTTATTTTGTGCTACTGAGGAGTTGGTTTTAATTTTTATTAGGTTTTCATGGTTAACGCCTCTTGTTTTTATTTCTTTACATAATGTAGGCGGTCGGGGGACAGACACAGTCTCTATGGGGTGGTGGGTGGGGGACTGTACTAGAGGAAGCGCAGAGAAGTGTGTTAAACAGCAACTCTGCTTCCTGGTCCCAACTCTGGACTGTCAGGTTTTAGAAATAAACTGCATCATATTCCTGGATAAGAGAGCCGCTCCATCCAACGTGGGATGGATGCCGTCTCTCCCAATCAAACCAGGTTTTCCCCAAAAAGGCTGCCAATTATCAATGAAGCCCACATGGTTTGCTGGACACCACCTGGACAGCCAGCGGTGGAAGGACGCCATGCGGCTATACATGACGTCACTGGTCACATTGGGCAGGGGTCCAGAGAAAACTACGGTGTCCGACATTGTTTTGGCGTATCTACACACCGATTCCACATTAATTTTAGTGACCTCCGATTGGCGTAATCGGGAGTCATTACCGCCGACGTGAATAACAATCTTATGATATTTACGTTTGTCTTTCGCCAGCAGTTTTAAATAGGATTCAACGTCGCCCGCTCTGGCCCCAGGGATACATTTGACTATGGCCGCTGGCTTCGCTAACTTCACGTTTCTGACTATAGAAGAGCCAATAACCAGAGTCTGCTCCTCAGCGGGTGCGTCGCTGAGTGGGGAAAACGTATTAGAAACGTGAATGGGCTGGTGGTGAGCCGTGGGCTTCAGTGGGTTGCCGCTACGCTTCCCCCGGACAGTCACCCACTCTCCGTGGCTTCCCGGCTGCTCGGGGTCTACCGGGGGACGGCTAACTAGAGCTACCGCCGGCCGGCCCGCACAGACTACCGGAGACGGTGTGGTGCGGTACCGGGCCTCTAAGTCACTAATCCTCACCTCCAGCGCACTAAATAAACTACATTTAATACAGGTACCATTATCACTAAAAGAGGTGGAGGAGTAACTAAACATTTGGCACACTGAGCAGGACAGAGGAGCAGAGGAAGAGGGAGAAGACATCGCTAACTGCTAATGCTTAATGTAACTAGCGTGTGAAGACTTAAAATAGCGACTTGTCGCTATTTTAAGTTTAAATGTTTAAGCGGGTAAATAACCGCTGTAACGAGTAAAACAAATGTATATTCAGCGTTCACCGACAGCTACAACACCAAACAGTGTACACACAGAGCAAGAGGTAGACCGGAAATGAGTCGATGCTTACCGCAACAGCGACACCTACCTCTCAAGTCAGCACCTAGCGAAGACCGATCAGAGCTCCCCCACACTTATGATGGAAGTGGCTGCCGTGTTTCACCTGCAGCGAAACATAGGACGTATTCAGAGAGTATGTAGGGTCATAGTGTAATTTAGGTTAAACTGATCTGTGGAAATTGGCACGTAGCAAGAAAAGCAGAAGTAGCGACACACTGTACTTGTGTAGTTTTGTAAATGTAATGACTGCAGTTCACCGGAATAACATGTAATCATTGTAGGCTTACTGTTTACTGGGCACACTGGTGAGCACAAGTATGTTTACCATGTATTATAGAAAGTGCAGTTTACTTGTGTACCTGTACTTGTGTTTACCAGTAGTACATGTAGTAACTGCAGCAGTACTGGAGTAACTCTGTTAACCGTAGAAAGAATAGTACTTGTAGTATTTGCAGTGTTTACCTGCCAGGGCCAGCTGTGTGGGCGTGCCTCCTGTCCATTCCCTACTCTGTTGAGGTGGGCTTGGACCTCATGGACGCCACATCCATGAGCTGGAAACACATAACTAGGTAACACCACACCCTAGTACATACACGTCACCCTAGTACATACACGTCACCTTAGTGCATACACCACACCCTAGGGCATATACCACACCCTAGGGCATATACCACACCCTAGTGCATGAACGACACCCTAATGCATACACTTCACCCTAGTACATACACCACACACTAGGGCATGCACCGCACCCTAGGGCATACACCACACCTAGTGCATACACCACACCCTAGCACATACACCACACCTTAGTGCATACACCACACACTAGTACATACACCACACCTTAGTGCATACACCACCCCCTAGTACATACACCACACCCTAGTGCATACAACACACCCTAGTACATACACCACACACTAGTACATACACCACCCCCTATACATACACCACACCCTAGTGCATACATTAGGAATTATGGACAGGGGGACAACATTTTCCAAATTGGGTCCCTCATCCACACCCAGTCTAGCCCATAGTCCAGGGTCATCAGGTCATTGTTTATTTTCCTGTGCTGCCTCATCTTGCGCATCTATCTCCGACTCTGAATCCGAGTCTGCAGAAGGAGCTGGGGAAGTGGACCTGCTCTGCATGGGGATACTGGTCTCTACCTCAATGGACCTGCTCTGCATGGGGATACTGGTTTCTCCCTCAGTGGACCTGCTCTGTGTGGGAACACTGGTCTCTCCCTCAGTGGACCTGCTCTGCGTGGGGATACTGGTCTCTCCCTCAGTAGACCTGCTCTGCATGGGGATACTCGTCTCTACCTTGGTGGACCTGCGCTGCATGGGGAAACAGGTCTCTCCCTCAGTGGACCTGCTCTGCATGGGGATACTCGTCTCTTGCTCAGTTTCTGATAGAGGGTGATATCATAGGAACAGTGATTATTTTCTTGCTGACTTTAGGCCTTATAAGTGCAGCAGTGGTTATTTTTTTTATCTGTCTTATAAATATCTTATCTAGAACGTGCTAACGTTAGGTTAGCTAAAGTTCTATATGCTAGTCTGCCTTGCTCCTCACCTTTGCCACGTTCAGCTTCGCCAATACCTGGTGCTTCTTCACTCTTCTTTTTTGGCCCAGAAATTTGGCCATTGTACCCCTCTGCTCCTTTCATTTTGTTTTTCTTTCAGTACCCTGGCTTTTTTGGGCCCCTGATTTCTGGTTAGGCATAGGCATTTTGCAGTTCGCTTCGCTTTACATTAGCGGCACGCGTGTTCTGCACACCCGACTGGCCAAGTGTTTCGAGTTGACCGCACCATGGGGTAGGCTATATCAGATAAATTGAAATGTGTTTTAATGATAATACATTTAGCATATAAATTCATATAAATTGTATTGTCAGTGATATATACAGAAACTTCACCTCCTTCCGGAACAGCTGGCATTTGTCTGGCCGTAACTTCAAGCCATACTTCTCCATGGCCTGAAACACTTGCTCCAGATGGTGCAGATGGGAAGAGAAGTCCTCGGAGAAGACGATGACATCATCCAGGTAGACCAGGGTAGAGTCGACCAGCTGACCACCCAGACAACGCTGCATCAGCCTCTGGAATGTCGCCGGGGCGTTGCAGAGGCCGAATGGCATCCGGTCCCACTCGAAAAGCCCAAAGGGGGTGGTGAAGGCAGTTTTCTCCCGATCGGCTTCCTCCATCTGGACCTGCCAATACCCACTGGCAAGGTCCAAAGTGGAGTACCAGGCAGAATGTATCAAGCTGGTGAGGGAGTCTTCTACTCTTGGCAAGGGGAAAGCATCCTTCTTGGTCACACTGTTCAGCTTCCGATAGTCCACGCAGAACCTCCAAGCTCCAGTCTTCTTCTGTACCAGTACTATTGGAGCTGCCCAGGGGCTGCTACTCTCCCGAACGATGCCTCCGTCCAACATCCCTCGCAACAGAGTGCGGACCTCTTGATAGAGTGTAGGTGGTACTGGACGATATCGCTCATGAATAGGTGGTGCATCTCCCGTGGGGATCTGGTGTCTGACTATGTTGGTACATGCATAATCATCATGCGTCGAGAATACGTGCTGCTATTTAGCCAGGAAGAGTTGGAGCTGTTGTCGCTGGCCCTCATCCAGGTTCTCCCCCTGGAGAGACTCACAAGAAAGATGGTTAGGCATTTCCCCAACAGAAGTGTCTGTACCCCGGCCCACCTGCATGATGCCCACCTCAACCACCCCAGAGTCTACCTGACTGAAACAAACATCTCCACCATCTCTCACCTGTTGGGGACCCACAGTTGTCACTCGGGCAAGACACTGATGGTGATACAGACTGACTGGGTACGGGTTGGCGTTCCGCACCCTCACCGGGACTCGGCCACGGTGTACGGTCGCAAGGCCGCGAGCCACCTCGATGGTCTGGCACTCGCTGTGGGGTTCCACTATGACCCAGTTGTCTGGCCCATAGGCCCGGACTGACAGCCTGGCCCAGACCAGGGCTTCACTCTGGGCTGGGATGGAAAGGGCATATCGGCAGGCCACTCGGCCAGTGTCCTCATGGTCCCACTGAGTCCTGTTAGCATGGATCCGTCGGCAGTCTGCTAGGATGGTGTCCCACTCTCAACCCTCCGTGGGTGAGTCAGAGTAGGTTGGGTGTTGAACAGCTCCTCCCAACAGGCAGAGATGACATTCATGCCCAGCAGGGCTCGATGGGTACCCAGGCAGTGGTCTCGGACGATGATAACCCCCTTCTCCGGCACCGTGATGCCTCGGACCTGTAAATTGACGTAGCCAACGTAGGGGATGTCGAGTCCATTTGCCCCTCGCAAGGTCAGCCATGGCACTTCCGCTCCTTGGAGCTGTTGGGCATCAAAAAGTTCATTGCACAAGCTTTGAGAAAACAGGGTAACTTGAGAACGAGTATCAACTAAACATTTAATTGTCATATCATTGACATGCACGTCCACGGTGGGGCATTGCCCAATTACATCATTTCCAGGGGGAGGTGCAGGGTCAATTGAAGGGGTGCCGGTCACTTGACCCACAGTGGCCGGTGGAGTTAAAAACCCCCTTGCGAACCACGACATGGACCACAATTACACTGGCGGCTAATGTGTCCTGGCTCCCCGCAACTGTTACAAATTGGCCTACCCTGGTCGTCCCACTGGAACCTCGAACTGGTCGGCTGACCTTGGCGTCTTCTCAGCTCTCGGCTGCTGTCGGAGTAGGACCGTTCCCGGGACAAAGGTGGGCTGGTAGTCCGGCCCTGGCGTAACTCCTGTAGGAGGGTCTTGGAGAGTTCAGCCATCTGTTCTTTCACGTCCTTCATGATTTTGGCATGTAGTTCTCGCTTCCAGTCAACCGCCAAAGGGGGGGCGGGGGTGTAGGCACTGCTAGCAGCTATACCTGTACATGTGGGCTGGTTGATTGCCTCCGAGTGGTCCAATTCCAAGGCTAGTGTCTCTTTGCGGAGATCTTCGAAGGACAGTGTAGGGTCACAGCGGAGCTGCAGCCACAAGCTCTGGCGAATAGGGCCATCTTGGAGCCCCAAGAGGAACTGGTCGCGCAGGAGAGCATCCGCCACTCCAAGGCCATGGTCGCTCCTTCTCCTTAGACGGGTTAACAGCTCGCGCATCTGTAGGGAGAAAGAACGCAGGGATTGTCTAGGTCCCCGTTTGCAATTAAAGAATTGGGCCCTCAGGGCAGCCACCGGGGTGATATCACCATAGAGTGTGGCCAGGAAGTCAAACACATGTTTTGCGCTGTCACGCTTGTCTTCTGATGCAGCCTGGACCTCCCTCTTTGCTTCACCTTCAAGGGACCCGAGGACAAACTGCAGCTTCTGCGATTCACTCAGCCCCTGTAAGCCAGCCAGGTACTCTGTTTGTGACTTCCATTCCCGAAACGTGGGTTCCGATCCAGATCCTCCAAACCTCTGTGCCCAAGGAGCTCCCATGAAGACGGGCATCACTTGGGGGCGGGCTGCTGGTGCCTCGTCATCCGACATTTTGAAGGTGTACAGCTGCTCAGACCCGGGGGAACTGGATCCTGCCGACAATGCCAAATGTCACAGGCGGGGGGCGCTAACCACCACACTCTATTTATTACTGCCCCAAGGAGCCAACTGTATCACACAACAAAGATGCCAGGAGTCAAAGATAAAATATAATAATAATCTTTCTTTATTTAAATATTAAAAGAGTTCGTCTGGGATTTCCCCAGCAGGGAGAGGGGCCTTAGCAATGGAAGGCTAGTCGGTGTCGGGCGGCAGTTACACGGTTCCTCCAGCAGGGGGGGGGGGGGGGGGGGGGGCTTGGTAGTGGGAGGCTAGTCGGTGTCGGGGCGGCAGCTACACAGTTCCTCCAGCAAGGGGGGGGGCTTGGTAGTGGGAGGCTAGTCGGTGTTGGGGTGGCAGCTACACGGGTCCTCCAGAAAGGGGGGGGGGACAGATAGCACAGGTTACGGGGTCCTTCCAGCAGAGGGTCCCGATGATGGTGAGGCGGCTACTTGGAAACAGTAATAGGTGCAGGTCAAACAACACTACAAATAGGTGACACTTGTGTATAATTCACACAGTTCAAACATCCTTCTTGGTAGGCACTTCAAACAAAAGTCCAAAATGTAAACACACCGTGCTCAAGCGTAAGAACAGTTTCCAAGGCAGATCTCTACGGTCGGTGGGCTGGGGCAGACAATAACAGTGCTGACACAGAATGGGCCAACTATGCAGAGAGGACACTTAGCTTGGTCGTGCGTCGCTCTTCGAGCCTCCGGCTGGACACGCTAGGTTCCCCACAACGAGTTAGTGAGATGGCTCACGAAATCCTGGTCAGGCAGAATGCCACTGTCGTTCGGGTCCTTGTCTGTATCGTGCTCGTTCATATGCTCGTTGCCGTTAGTTAGCGTAAGTGCCGTCTTCTCTCCCCAGTCCGCCCTTGCCACTGCCGGATGCCTACGGCATATATAGTTACCCCCACATTGTGGCCACCAATCGCTGGGTTAGTTCCCTCCCCCCGAACACCTGAAACAAGTTTCATCACTGATTCAATTATGACAGCTTGTTTACATACTGAGCAACGGGGGCAGCCATTTTGGATTGTCACACCAAACACATTCCCTATGGGAAACAAATGCTGACATATTAGTTCCTCCCCCACTGAATGTAGTCACCCCGTGACACAATCATGTATATCTAGATCTTACAAGTCAGCTAAGTCCATGTGACCCCATATGCATATCAGGTGACCCCAAGTGGGGCCATGATGCCCAGGTTCGGAACCACTGCACTGGTGTTTGTTCAGCCACTGAAGTATATAGGAGTCTGGACATATGTTGTTGACGAATGTAATGTTTAGAAATGTTTTGTATAAATATCTCATTGTGTTACGTAGACTCAAGACGATGGCTGCAAGCAGCACCAGTACTGCCAGTCTCAGCATGTTTTCAGCCGGTATGATGAAGCTGTTGACCCTCTCCTGTCTGTCTGACTGAACCGGGTGCTATTATATATATTCCGCTGGTCTGCAGCTTCAGATCAGAGAGTATGTATACCCAACACGGTGACCCCGGTGGCCCCCTGTTTATTAGCATAGCTGGGTTGAACTTCCTGTCCCACAGATAGACGTTCTGTTGGAACAGTGGAGGAGATGCAGCCTGGTGCTTTGTTCACTTATCAGGGTAGACGACACTGTCCCAGTTTTGGTTACATGCTATGTAAGTTGTAGCTGCGTAGTGTGTCACTAACAGCAGTGATGCAAACGACTAACAGAAGAATACTAATACTATATGTTTTTTTGTGCAGATGCATTTATGTAAAGCAACTCAGTGAATATCACAGAATCTTTGGTAAGACGCCGATGTTGGGCGTCATGGTATTTGATGGTGTTTATTTGATAGTATAAAAAAAGATGATTGAACAAACGTAACACGCACTAGAAGTTGTGAAGGTTGTATGAAAACCCAGACGGTAGGGAAAGATACGTCTGTCACTGTAAATATTTAACATGATAGCAAAACGCTGGCATGAACGTTTCATGTGAGAACATCAGCGCTAGTCCCCCTAGCTAGTACCCTAACCCTAAGTGACAGGACGGGAGAAACGTGAGACATTGAGAAAGGAACTTAGTGTCGTCGGCCATTTTGGATCACAACCGACTTTCAGATATAAACTTTGTGACTGCAACCGCAGAACTGGATATGTTTGGGCTGCATTCAAGAGAAACAGTCAATGTATCAACTTTTCCCTCCATTTAATAACACGCCATACATCTCTGCTGGGGCCATAGGCTCCTGAAAAATCTGGACCGAATTTTTCACGGCTTCCCAGCGAGTATCCTTTGTCCTCCACAGGGAAATTAGTCTTATTCTCTGGAGAAGACTGCACATATATCCATACACGTCCCCTTTAACTAGCAGATCAAATCAATACTGCCCCACAAGCCACGGGCTGTGTTTTCTCTCGCGCTGTTATTTTAATTCTCCATAGTGCGTTCTTTCTTGGAGATTTATGAAGCACACATGTGCAAGTGTGTGCGTAACTCTGCCCTGACAGAAGTGAGACTAATTCGGATTCTAGTTGCAGCAGACATAACTCACAGCTAAGTAGCCAGTTTGATTACTGAATGAAATTGGAGTCTTGTATTGAAGGAGGATCTTTATGTAGTATGGCGTATGTTTACACCATACTTTAAGATATTTACGAGTCATTTTTACTGCGCAATATGTAAGCGGTCAACCCCTTTTGAAATATTGTTGAACTCGAGACACAAAGATAGTTATGCAATACTGCCTTTGATGTATTTGTAGAAAAAGGAGTTTTAGGAAGTCTAACAATGTTGAATGTAGGAGCCTATTCATGGCTGCTTTTTGGGAGTGTTTTTCCCCAGAGGAAGCACTCTGCTATGCTTGGTAAATCTCTATTTCCGGAGAGGAACACACCTAAGCGCCCGGCGCGTCAGACAGAGATAGATGATCTTCGATCGGCCCCCGCGCTGCTCTCGCATGCTCTATCTGCTCCGGTTTTTATAGAAATGTCAGGAATGTTTCATTTGGTGCCTGGAAACCAACACAATAGACTAGCCCTGCATATAAATCACATTTAACAGGGCTGTCAGGTGAGCTGTCCAGGAGTCTGCCTCCAGCCATTTAAATAAGGAATATGAGAAATATCAGGCATCCGGATGAAGCATCGCTACACTAGTGTTTCACAGATGAGCTCATCCTCTCCTCCCAGGTGAGGAGGGCTGTCTCATCAATATGTGTACTGGATATATACAGCAGGATATACAGGATATGGGTGGTAGGATAGGGTAGTGGTTAAGGCATTTGACTCCCAGCAGAAAGATTCTGGGTTCACTTCAAACCCCACTGTCTGCCCTCTTGGGCATCCGAAAGCAAGATGCTCTAACTCCTACCTGCTCCTCATTGTTTCTGAGTTTACTGGAAGCTTTGGATAGGTTCTGCTAAATGACTAAACAGTCACCTGATCACTTGCTCTCCTTCCCTTCCATGCTCAACCTGTAAGCATCCTTCTCTGGAAGCTCCTCACTGGGCATCATTTACTTTTTTACTGCATCTCCTAAATAACTGAACTCTTGTAATTCATTACCAAAACTGAACATCTTGGACTGTACTATATTTAATTTAATATACACTCTGCCTACATGTAGCATTCCTTGACATCACTGTGATGGTAGAAATCTGTCAGAACGCCCCCGAAACACTACAAACAGCTGGCTGGATTGAGGAGCCCCAGCATCCCAGTAGCTCAGGTTCTCATTGGTCGGTTCCGTGTTCACCTTGGCAACGGTTGTCTTCCCGGTGGTGGGAGGTCTTAATGGCTTCATCTACATCAGGGTTCAATCACCTTGTGGACTCACGCTAGCTTCTCTAAGGTCAAGGCTGCTGCCAAGTGTAGAAACATCCGCAGTAGCAAGAACAGTGTTAAACAAAGAAAGCGCTAGATTGAGGCATCTGAAATCAGTTTCTTCTCGACTTTTTCATTCATTGTTTGACTCAACATGTAGTTAGAGTAACCCACAGAATAAACATTATTTTTGATTAATCAAGCCCCTGTTCTGTTCCACCCCTCTTCTTGTCCCCTCTAACCCCAGTGAAGGCCAAGGCCCTGCCTGGGTTAGGGTCAGGGTTAACCTGGTGGGTCAAATTGAAACCAGTTTAGTCTGTCCTAAAGCTATCAATGTTCAACCTGCACTATGTCACTGTTATACTGCAGCCATTACTTTAGTTAAAAATTGAGTCTAAAGAATAAAACCACCCATCCACCCATTGCTCAGAGAAAAAGGCGGGAAAAGGTGAAAGCGAAAGTGAAATAGTGACATAGTGCAGGCTTACGGTTTTCACTAATTTAAAATAAAGGGTAAATAATTATGTCTTCTCTTTTAACTCAATACTGAAAAGCTAAAACATTTAAACAGCAAAGACAGCCAATCCAAAACTAGCTCTGTCTGTTCCTCTTAAAAACAGTTCATGTCTGTATTGACCAAATCTGCCATCCTCTCATTTAAACTGGAAACAGACAGGAGTTGTATGTTGAAGACTTGCTCTATATGTAGTAAACAGAAAGCGGGATAGCTTGTCAACATGTCTGAGATATAATGGAATAGAATAGAATATCAAAGTCTGCTAACCTCTGGGACATGCTAGTGGCCCTGCACCTTGTGGGGTTTAATTGAAAGGGACAGATGTGAAGGTAACCCTGACACCAGGAAACAGAATCAACGTAATCGGAGCTAAATACCAACTTTCTGATTGCTAATGAGCCTCCCATTTACTGCCAGGTCACATTAGCACCGCCAGTGCTAACGCTAACCTGCAGCCCACTAGCAGAGATCACATACTTGTTTCGTGCTACCGTTAGATGTCCTCTCTTGCCCTCCTAACCATCCCTGTGAGGAGGGTCCTTTTCTGTGTGCCTTCGCAAGGTTTTTTCCCTCTGGCTTTGGGGAGTTTCTCCTTGTCCGTTGGAAGGGTTCGGGTTAGGGGGTGTCCTATAGTGTGGGCCTGTGAAGCCCTTTAGACTAACTGTGGGACAGTCTAAATGACTGTAAGTTGACTTGGTGATCTGCAACTGAAGTGTTGTGAGTGGGGTGAGTGGAGAGAGATCTACTGAGAGGTGTGGAGAGGGAGAAATTTGTATATTTTTATAGTACTTATCTATATCTTCTTCTAATTTTATTTAACTTTTTCAATTTAACTAGACTCTCATTGCTATTTTTCATGTCAACTTTCTAAATAGCTTCTTTTTTTTCTCCATGTCAATAAAGTAATTCTGAGTGGAATTTAATTGAGAGACAAGGTGGGCAATGGGAGAGGGAGAGAGAGGGTGAGGTGTGGAGGAGAGAGAGAGAGCGGGAGAGAGGGGTGTGGGGGAGCAAGTGAGTGAGGTGTGGTGTGGGGGAGAGAGGGTGAGGTGTGGTGTAGGGGAGAGAGGGAGAGCTGGAGAGAGAGAGGGTGTAGCTTTGGGGAGACAGAGAAGGTGGGGTGTGGGAGAGAGAGAGAGAGAGAGAGTGAGAGAGAGAGAGAGAGAGAGAGAGAGAGAGAGAGAGAGAGAGAGAGAGAGAGGTGTGGGGGAGAGAGGGTGAGGTGCGGTGTGAGAGTAGAGAAGCAGACAGAGAGATGAGTGTTTCTATGCCACTCGGCCTGATTCCTAGCGGTGTGGAACTTCACTTTCTCTTTATTTTAAAAAGAAAATCTCCTTTATTTTCTGTCTCCTGTCAGCTTGGTGTGCTTTGACTCTGATGTTCTCTTGGTCTTTGACATTTGAAACTGCAGAATTGTATATTTATCCAGTGCTAAACTTGATTGGGAGTAATTGGTAATTAATGACTCGCTCTCTGTCCCATGTTATGTTGATATCAGGTTTACTGTAAAAACGTTTGAAATGTACTTGTATGTCAACGTTGTCCACAGCCTGGATTTTAATCACATGTTTTACAGGTTTGTATCATTGGGATCAGTGGGGTTTCCTATTTTTGTTTCAACCATTTGTGATCAATTTAGATGGCATGTTCTGCTTCCCTCTGCGCTGTTCTCAGAGGGAGCCTGTGTAGAGCCAGATAGCTCAGTAGCTAATGAGTACAGTACTCTGGTCTCCATCACAGCCCCAATCCTGTCCAACCATCAGACCTGCTGGTGTCCAGACCCTATTAATAATCCTCATGAAGATTGGATATGATGTCATACTATGCAAGTAATTGTTATACCCCAAAATACATGGTTTAACCTCCGACCCTCAAATTAAATCTCCTTGGCAACCAGATAAAGAAGATTTCACACCTTTGTGTGTGTGTGTGTGTGTATCTGTGTGTGTGTGAGTGATTTGTGTGTCTGTATGGCTGTGCTGTCGTCTGCCTAAACAGATGTCATTTAATGTGTGTTTGTGTGTGTGTGTAAGTGTGTTTCTGTGTGTGTGAGTGTGTTTCTGCACGTGTTGGCTTCATAATGGTTCCATTGAAACAGTCCAGCTCACCTCACACTCCTCCGCAGACACCTGCACCCCGACTCCCCCCCCTCCCTGGCAGCCAGCGTTGCTTTAATGGACCAGCTCTGAAGAGTCCATAAATCAGCATGCGAGAGCTAATAGTCTGGGTTAAGGCCGTCTGAGAGCCAGCTTTAAAACTGCCCCACGACTCACTCTCCTCTCTCTCCCCTCTCCTCACTCCCATTTCTCTCCTCTCTCCTAACTCCTCTCTCTCCTCTCTCCTAACTCCTCTCTCTCTTTACTCTCCCCTCTCCTCACTCTCCGCTCTCCTAACTCCTTTCTCTCCTCTCTCCTAACTGCTCTCTCTCCTCTCTCCTAACTCTTCTCTCTCCTCTCTCTCCTCCCTCTCCTCTCTCTCCTTCTTCAGTCTCCTCTCCTCACTCTCCTCTCTCCTCACCCTCCTCACTTTCCTCTCTCTCCTCATCCTCTTCACTTCCCTCTCTCTCCTCACTTCCTCCCTCTCCTTCCTCTCTCTCCTCAATCTCCTCTCCTCACTCCTCTCCTCAATCTCCTCTCTCCTCACTCCTTTCTCCTCACTCTCCTCTAAATCCTTGCTCTCCTCCATCCTGCCTCCTCTCTCCTCTCTTTACTCACTCCTTCCTCTCCTATCTCTCCTTACTACTCACTTTCCTCTTTCTCCCCTCTCCTTCTTCCCCCCTCTCCTCACTCCCCTCTTTCTCCTTCCTCTCTCTCCTCTTTCTCCTTCCTCTCTCTCCTTCCTCTCTCTCCTCACCACATCTAAACAGACATCCGCTGGAGGTGTCTGCAGAACACTGTGTCATTACTATCAGTAATGACATTTCACATACATGAACACACACACATGGTCTCTCTCCTTCTCCTTCTCTCCATCTTTCTCTGTCTCTGTCGCTCTCTCCTTTTCTCACTAGCCCTCTCCCTCTCTCCTCAGTTTCTCTCTATTGCTTTCTCTCTCCCTGTCCTCTCCCTCCCTCCCCCTCCCCCTCCCAGTCTGTATATATAGCCCCATTACTCAGCAGGTGTGACCTTGTGCGTCTCGTAACGCAGCAGTACGAACGCGTTAATGAAAGTGACACGTCCTCAGCTCCGAGTGAAACCCGAGTCCTAAACAAACATCTCCCCGCCCAGCCGCCCCCCCTCGCCGGGCCCCCAGGTAAACACACCTGGAGGACATGTGGCTTAATGTCAGCATTATATAAGTGTTCAATAATAAAGAGTGAATGTGGAGCATGACTCCTGTAGGCTGAAGTGAGACTCAGACACTTCTCTGTTTACGCTCTCCATCGCGCATGATGTGACCTTACAGACAATATACTGTTACCTGTCTACCATGTCATATCCATTACCTGTATGTCATATCCATTACCTGTATGTCATGTTCATTACCTGTATGTCATGTTCATTACCTGTCTGTCATGTTCATTACCTGTCTGTCATGTACTTTATCTGTCTGTCATGTTCATTAACTGTTTGTAATGTTCATTACCTGTCTGTAATTTACTTTATCTGTCGGTAATGTTTATTACCTGTCTGTCATGTACATTACCTGTCTGTCATGAATATAATATAATACAACAATATAATAGAACAGCTTCTATCCTCTTCGTTGTGTGTGTGTGTGTGTGTGATTTATTTAGCTACTTGTGACTCAGAGGTCGGGGGATGGAGCTAAGGTGGGTCACATCTCGGGTGTCGGGGTGGCGTACTGTGAGTTCTGTTCCCTCCTCGCTGTACTCCACTCTCACTGTGGATCTGCACATGATTGGTTAAAAATATTCCCTCATCAGAGATCAAGTTGAGCCGTTTGGAATCAATACTAGTGATGATGAGAATGGAGCAGGGTAGTCTGAACCCTTATGCCTACCTGCTCCTTAATGACCTGTCTCTGTATTGTCTAACCCCTACCTGCTCCTTAATGACCTGTCTCTGTATTGTCTAACCCCTACCTGCCCCTTAATAACCTGTTTCTTTACTGTCTAACCCCTACCTGCTCCTTAATGACCTGTCTCTGTACTGTCTAACCCCTACCTGCTCCTTAATGACCTGTCTGTGTTGTCTTACCCCTACCCGCTCCTTAATTACCTGTCTCTGTACTGTCTAACCCCTACCTGCTCCTTAATGACCTGTCTGTGTTGTCTTACCCCTACCTGCTCCTTAATGACCTGTCTCTGTACTGTCTAACCCCTACCTGCTCCTTAAGGACCTGTCTCTGTACTGTCTAACCCCTACCTGCTCCTTAATGACCAGGCTCTGTACTGTCAAACCCCTACCTGCTCCTTAATGACCAGGCTCTGTACTGTCTAACCCCTATCTGCTCCTTAATGATGTGTATCTGTACTGTCTAACCCCTACCTGCCCCATAATAACCTGTTTCTGTACTGTCTAACCCCTACCTGCTCCTTAATTACCTGTATCTGTACTGTCTAACCCCTACCTGCCCCATAATAACCTGTTTCTGTACTGTCTAACCCCTACCTGCTCCTTAATGACCTGTCTCTGTACTGTCTAACCCCTACCTGCTCCTTAATGACCTGTTTCTGTGTTGTCTTACCCCTACCTGCTCCTTAATGACCTGTCTCTGTACTGTCTAACCCCTACCTGCTCCTTAATGACCAGGCTCTGTACTGTCTAACCCCTATCTGCTCCTTAATGATGTGTATCTGAATTCACTGCACGTCTCTTTGGATAAAATGCTCTGCTAAATACCTGTGGTAAAGTGGTAAAATTCAGTAGTATAACTCATGTGGAATACATGAATGTAAGACTGCATGGATGATATATTTAAAAAATACCAAATACTCGTATGTAACCTGGTCTGGGTCGTGCATGGTGTGAGATGTTTGTGCACGTTAAGATGTCTCCTTGTCTCCTTGTCTCCTGAAGGATAGATGAGGAGCAGGTGCAGATTCCTCCCCTGACCCTCCTTGCACCTCCTCACTCCAGGATGGATGTGTGTGTGTGTGTGTGTGTGTGTGTGTGTGTGTGTGTGTGTGTCTGTCTATCTTGATGCAACCCGCTGTGTCTGTTTGTCTCAACGGTTCCCTGGTACATTCCTTCATGGTTTAATCTGTCTGGTGGCTAGCAGGGAGGAGTGTCTGCCTTTTTTGATCGTCCTCATACTCCTCCTGCTCCTCCTCTCCCCCACCCCCCCTCCTGCTCCTCCTCTCCTCTTCCCCCTCTCCCCTCTTCCTTTTCCCCCTCCTCACCCTTCTCCTCCTCCTCTCCCTTCCCCCTAATCTCCCGTCCTCCTTCTCCTCCTCCTCTCCCTTCCCCCTAATCTCCCGTCCTCCTTCTCCTCCTCCTCGTGAGGAGGAAGAACATCACAGGAGATTCCCATCCTGAGCAGCTGTTGGCTGTCATGTCGCCAGCGGCAACCTTCCCCCCTCTAACGAGGTGCCCTAACGAGGTGCTAACAGCAGGGCCCTGTCCGAACCGGGCTCAGGGACAGTAATCGATTAGCATTTCTCACTTCACCGATATTACAGAAGGGCTTTGGAAAGAGCCAGCTGCTTCAAATGTTTGTCTCCCAGCAAACGTTGATGAGTGTAGTTGGTGTGTTTCAATCAAAGCTCACGTCTAAAAACAGACTTTCTAACCTGGTCTAAAAGAGGGCACCGTCCCGAAGTATGTCACAATGAAATTGCTCTGTCTGGGGCTCCTTATGGTCATCTTATAACTGCGGCCATCACACACACCAACATGTGTGTGTGTGTGGGGGGGGGGAAGCCAATCTGCTCCAGTCGTAACTTTATGCAGAGAAATTCAATTCACTAGTACACATTTATGACGTTTATGACCATGGTAATGTGAGAATGACATGCTTGGGGCAACATCTGGTGAAACAGAGGACCTCTTGGATGTGTTCAGACAGGTTTGCCGTGGAGTGGCGCTTCCACCTCTGATTAGAACTGGAGAGAGGACAGAGCTATGAATCACAGCCGGATTTTATAGGTTTATTCTGCCTTTCACTGGGATGACGTGTGGGGCCGAGGGGGGGGGGGGGGGGGGGGGGGGGGGCCCGTGGCCCGGGGGTTCCTGGTTCATTACGCCTCTGCTCGACGGCTCCGGGACTAACCGCCTAAACATTGTCACACCTCGGCTCTGACATCATCGCTGGACGCCAGGCGTTGCATCTGGGCTGATGTGTTCACCATGTCATTTGGAATTTCCCCAGATGTCATCTCAGATTTACGTGTTGTTGATAGATTTCAGCGGTCAGAGATGGTGGGTGTAGACGCTAAACACACTATATCCTCACTTGATCTGCTGTGTCGCTGTGAGTTTGTCTTTCTAAAGAGTTTAAATTATGTGTACGGTTATTTATTGTGTTAACATTATTTATCATGCGTTACATTTCTCGAGCAGTCAACAGATGGCAGTAGTGGGCAAGGCTCACGAGACGCTGGAGCGGAAAACGTGTGTGTGTGTGTGTGTGTGTGTGTGCTTGGTTGATACTGTGTGTGTGTGTGTGTGTCTGTATTTATATGTGTGTGTGTGTGTGTGTGTGTGTGTGTTTGTGTGTACCTATGTGCGTGTGTGTGCGTGTGTGTGCGTGTGTGTGCGTGCGTGTGCGTGCGTGTGCGTGCGTGTGTGTGTGTGTGTGTGTGTGTGTGTGTATCTATATGTGTTTGTGTGTGTGTACATCTATATGAGTGTGTGTGTGTATATACATTCCTATCGCAGGTCCTCCCAGCAGGTTACTGACCTTGAGGCTGACGTCTGCAGGAAGTCGTCCGTGTGTCTGCTGCCAGTGAGTGTTAGAGACAGACAGACAGGCAGACAGACAGACATACAGACAGACAGGCAGACAGGCAGACATGCAGGCAGGCAGACAGGCAGACATGCAGGCAGGCAGGCAGGCAGGCAGGCAGGCAGGCAGGCAGGCAATCTTAATGCTGCTATACTTTAGTCAATTATTTAACAAAGGACATTAAACTGAGAGAGATAGACTGCACCGGAGGAAAACAAACACATAGGCACACACACCACATTCTTAGGCACTCACCCACACACATACACACATGTACATGTGTGTATGTGTGTGGGTGAGTGCCAAACAATATTTTGTTATTTACGATATCCTTGTCTTTCTTCAGCCTTTGGTATGGAACTAAAAGGCTGCTTGTTAGACCTGTGTGTGTGTGTGTGTGTGTGTGTGTCTGTCTTCCTGTGTGTCTTCATGTGTGTGTGCAAGTGTGCGTGCATGCGTGTGTGTGTGTGTGTGTGTGTGTGTGTGTGTGTGTGCGTGCGTGCGTGTGTGTGTGTGTGTGTGTGTGTGTGTGTGCACGTGTTTGTGTGTGTGTGCGTGTGTGTGTGTATGTTGGAAAAAGAGAGTATTAACCAGATATTTACATTTGGTAATGGTTTCCTCTGTGAAATTAAATCGGCTCGCAGAACCGAATCCTTCATACCTGTTAGCATGGCTGTTAGCATGGCTGTTAGCATGCCTGGGCATCAAAGTCTTCCCTGCTTCAAGACCTAGAGAACTCATGTTATTTCAATTTCCTTTAAGAGCAGCTAATCCAATTGATACTTCTCTCAAACAAGATGAAAGACTCACCCTTGATTTGGAGTGATGTCATTTTCAAAACGTTATTGAAATGTGCTCTGTAGGGGGGCTCTGTCTCTGGCAACAGTTTAGTCCAGCTGCAATGTGTTCACGGTGCACCTGAACACAAGGAGGTGGTTTTAGATGTCAACTCCCCTGAACATCCAGCCAACAGCACACCTATAGGTGCTCGGTCTCGGTCTCTACAGACTAGGTGGTGGATGTTTATAGAAGGGAACATTCCCAGGATTTATCGGACACAAGGTTAGGGTCGTCTGTCACCAAACCCTAGTCTGATACACCTTCACCTTCACCCATTCAAAGACCTTTCTCACTGTGTGTATGTGTGCATGTGTGTGTGTGTCAATATTTCCATGTGAAAGTGTGTGTGTGCATGTGCGTGTGTAACCCATACCTAAATGGGTCAGGGTAGATTCCAGCAGATGGTAATGAAACGCAGGTGGTTTCATCGCAGTGTAAGCGAATAACGCAGGACAAACCGCAGCTCAGCGGCATCATCACCCCTGATGACAAGTGACAGGACGCCATTAGCTACATTTCACTAAGCTAACGTTTAGCCAGGCAGTGAGGACAAGTCACATCTGAAAGGGCGGACAGTTCTTCATGGAAGCCATTATGTGGTTCTCCCCGGTTGCCCCACCAGGACCCTGACAGATACACAGGGTCAAAGGTCAACCAGGCCATTAGCAGCCTCATTAGAGGGCTTCACTTCAAGTTGGAAGACAGACACAGTACGATAGACCAGTTATAGACCAGTGGGGACCAGTTATAGACTAGTGGAGACCAGTATAGACCTAGCCTAGTCCTAACTAGACCTTCGTACTCATTTAATTCATACTCATGGTCTAGAACTGCTATAGAGACAAACGATTTCTCACTTGAAGGCGGGTGCTGTTGAAGTTTAAAACCTATTGGCTCTGCCCAGTGGCACTCTGGATCTGCCTTAACCAATCGCTAACGTTTGGTCGTGACGTATTTCATGCGCCGGAAACCACGCTGCACCACCATGCAGTACACTGTATACAAACGGCAGATGCAGTGAGCATAGGGTTGTGTGGAGATGTCTGTTAGCGATTGCTGCAGGCTTTGTTCATCCAATTTAAGAGTTCTAGGAACATATGGTCATTCTAAATTAATCTTTGATAGTAAAGACCAAGATAATGCTTGCAGTCAACTGTCGAAGCTGGGTCTTGTCATTGCTAATACGCCGCTTCGATCGTGTCGGGTTTGGGCACGACCTATACGTCACTGTTCTCAGGCCGCGCCTCCTGTTCGCTGATTGGAAGGACAAACTTGAGGGAAAAGAAATCGTTCTAACATACAGCACTCCCAGACCTAGTACTGAAGTGAAATGAAAATTGAGCGGAAGTACGGAGGCGGGCGGAACCAGGCTAGTATAGACCAGTTATAGACCAGTTAAAGGCCAGTTATAGACCAGTTACAGACCTCTATAGACCAGGATAGACCAGTTATAGACCAGTATAGACCAGCTATAGGCCAGGATAGACCTGTATAGACCAGTTGAAGACCAGTATAGACAGTTATAGACCAGTATAGATCAGTTATAGACCAGTATAGACCAATTATATACAGTGGAGACCAGTTATAGACCAGAATATACCAGTTATAGACCAGTTATAGACCAGTTAAAGACCAGTTAAAGACCAGTTGTAGAACAGTATAGAACAGTATAGAATAGGATAGACCAGTTATAGACCAAGCTAAACAGTTATAGACCAAGCTACACCAATAATAGACCAGGATAGACCAGACGTTATCGACCAGTTATAGACCCTCATCACAAAATGAGGGTCTGTATGTGTATTGTGTGTGTGTGTGCATGCATGTGTGTGTGTGTGTGTGTGTGTGTGTGTGTGTGTGTGCAATCTAGCATCTGTATGAGTCTGCATGTTATTTTAAGAGCTCCATTGGCTTCCACTGTGTCCCCCATTAGTGAATTACCACTTAAACAAATCACTTATATATTATTTTATAACCTAGATATTCAGCAAGGCGATGATGCTGAGACATCACACAGCATGTCTACAAATGCAGTTTTGTGAGGTCAGCTGAGATTACTCTAAAATGATTGGTACAAGGAACGTTGGAATAGGTTTGGTTCAGTTGTACCGTTTGGAAGTTTTGATCTCGCGGTAAATGCGATGAATTCAAAAATTGAATCTTTGGTTGTAACTTGATGATGGAGTGAGTATTGATTAAAGAGTTGAGAAACTTGTTTCATGTTCATGGAGGGAGATGATTAGGAGACCATCCTGAGCTGAGTTCACTTTCTGTTTCTCTCTGCAGATCAGTCTCGCCTCGAGCCAATTAAAAGGCTTTTCCAAAAATAAAAAAATGCTAGGACTTATCAGCTTGGAGAAATGAGTTTCAAAGAACACAGAGCGCCGCAGTCTGTAGAAATAAAAACAAAATGGCGGCATCTGAGGAAAGTGTAGCAATCTACGGAGCAATCAAAACGATGTTAAAAGAAGAAACATATTCTAATCTGTTTGTCTCAGATTAGAATATGTTTTCTCTTACGTCCCACCGCATTCAGCAAGAGCAATGAGAGAACAACAGCGTCACTCTGATTGTCTGGAATCTTTTGAACAACATAAGGCGGCGGCCATAATTCATTTCTGGCCAGCCGAGGCCAGACTGATGTTCATTGCAAAACGCCAACATTGCAAAACGCCAAAATGGACAAATGCAAACTAAATGCACTAGAACACTAGAGCGCTAGAATGCTAGAACGCTAGAGTGCTAGAACACTAGAACACTAGAGCACTAGAGCACTAGCGCACTAGAGCACTAGAACACTAGAACACTACACACAGATTAGAATATGTTTTCTCTTACGTCCAACCAGATTCAGCCAGAGCAATGAGAGAACAACAGCGTCGCTCTGATTGTCTGGAATCTTTTGAACACCATAATTCATTTCTGCCCAGCCAAGACCAGACTGATGGTTGAGCACTAGAGCACTAGAGCACTAGAACACACACTACAGTGCAACAAGTTGCTCCGCTGGGGCATCTATTAACTGTTCTGGGGTCAACTCGGTGCTCCAGGTGTCAGAGTCAATAAGGGAGTATTAGAAAAGGCGGGAGGTTAGGGGTGAGGAGGCGGGAGGTTAGGGGTGAGGAGGCCCTACACACAGGGGTCGCAATATCACAATACCTCCTCATGGACACAATATCAAACGACAGACCCCCCCCCCCCCCCCCCCCCCGCCAGCCCAAGGAAGAGGGTACCCTCCACCCTCAGCCCCCAGAACATACATGCTACCTTCCACCCCCACTGAGCTTCAACTCTTTCTATATCCAGTCTGCTCCATGGAGTGTACATGCACAATAATAAACATATTCTTACCAGAGCCTAGAGGCTGTTCTCCATGCAGACTGTTCTCTATGCAGACTGTTCTCCATACAGACTGTTCTCCATACAGACTGTTCTCTATGCAGACTGTTCTCTATACAGACTGTTCCCCATACAGACTGTTCTCTATACAGACTGTTCTCTATGCAGACTGTTCTCTATACAGACTGTTCCCCATACAGACTGTTCTCTATACAGACTGGTCTCTATACAGACTGTTCTCTATAGAGACTGTTACTATCTGTTCTCTGGTCCATGTTCACTGTGGTTATGGACACTGTTTTACTTTCGCTCTTAAAGAGCACAAAGGAAATCAATAATGATAAAGTACTAACTTCAAACTCACTGTGTGTGTGTGTGTGTGTGTAGATCCTGACTAAGCATATTCAGTGAAACCGAAGCCCTAACTGTAATTCGACCAATTGAAAACAAACTCTTGCTCATTCTCAATCACATTCCTAATTATCCCTCTCTCAAGCATATAATCCTTCACTAACCTCCGCTAATTCATATAATCCTCCACTAACCTCCACTAATTCCTACAAAAATATTAGCAGCTTTCCAGGCAGAAAACAAACCCAAGTAGAGATTTAATTCGGCTCATATGTGACCGCGTCGGCTGCAGAACTCATTTGATGTCACTTCCTGTCTGCAAAGTGTCACCAGGACGACCGGTCGCCTGATGCAGACCCTGATAACCCAGGGGCCTCCACCGGGCCCCTGGGACCCCGTGCTCTTAACTGTCACCATCAACATCTGCAGACCACCAAGCTATTCCCCTCACGGCCCCGCCGCGACCTCTGGCCTGAACTCTGTACACACACACACACCCCGCTAGCTGTAGCGTTATATTAGCATCTTTACCTTGTTGTCTAGATCAGGGATTCCCTAAGTGTGGTGCGCGCACCCCCAGGGGTGCGCGAGAGGAAAAATGTAATGGCGGTCTGGTGTAATATTACACAATTACAGTGCTGTTTTTTAAGTGGGATTTTTCCATACAATAAAAAAACATCAACAGTAAACATTTCCTTTGTAATCCCATTTATTTTAAATAAAAAACTATAATTTCTTAGTTTTTGATAGAAACGTAGAAGAAGACAGCTGCTATCTTCTTCTTCTTCTTCTTCTTCTTCTTCTTCTTCTTCTTCTTCTTCTTCTTCTTCTTCTTCTTCTTCTTCTTCTTCTTTTCCTCCGCGGCGCTGCGCCGCGACCGGCTCTGGGTCGGCTTGGAAGGGTTCGGGGGCGAAGGTGGCCGGCGGCTTCGGCCTCTGGCTTTACAGCGCTCCCCCGCTCCGACCTCGCTGCTTCCCGGGGCCGCGGACGCAGTATCTCGCTGCGCCTTCCTCCCCCCTCACGGGGGTTGGGGACGGGGCCCCCTCGCCCCCTCGCCCCCGGCGTGACTGTCGACCGGGACGGACTGTCCTCAGTGCGTCCCAACCGCGTCGCGTCGTTCAGGGCGGGGATCCGGCTCACGTACAACTGGCGCAAGGGGTCGGCGGCGATGTCGGCTACCCACCCGACCCGTCTTGAAACACGGACCAAGGAGTCTACGCACGCGCGAGTCAGAGGGTCCTACGAAACCCCGCGGCGCAATGAAAGTGATGGCTGGCGCGCGCCGGCCGAGGTGGGATCCCGGCCTCCTGTTTATCTGTTTCGGAGCCTATTCTCTTAATGTTGCGGATCGTTTGTAACTTCATTGCAATTTAATTCAATGTACTGTCGTTCTATTTTCCATAACCATTGTGTTATAATGACGCTAGGTCCACGGTCATTTAATAGGCCTATTGCTGCAATTTTTCTTTTACGCGGCTGAAAATAACCGTAGGCCTACTTTCTGTCACTGAGCCGTGTCTGTCACTCATCCTCTTAAAAGTGGAAGCTTGTGCGTAGCTTTGTTGCATTATATTGAAACTTTGTTGATGTTGTTATTGTCATGCGTGTTCTGGTTATTTGCGCATGATTAAACATGAGTCTTTATATGGCGATAAAACAAAGATTTGTTGCGGTTTTTTTGTGGTTTTTTTTAAGTGGGGATTGGGGGTGCGCCAACCCGGTTGGGATGTAGAAGGGGGTGCGCAGGAAAAAAAGTTTGGGAACCGCTGGTCTAGATGAATGTGTAGCTGTGTGTTGTTTAGTTGGTGGTTTGGTTCCTGTATTTGATTGGTTTTGTTGTGTCCTGATC
The DNA here is from genome assembly GCA_030340625.1 of Merluccius polli. Classification (NCBI taxonomy): domain Eukaryota; kingdom Metazoa; phylum Chordata; class Actinopteri; order Gadiformes; family Merlucciidae; genus Merluccius; species Merluccius polli. The sequence goes on from JAOPHQ010003748.1 coordinate 107,417, forward strand.
TCTTCGGTGCTTGAGTCCAGGTGTGTTGCTGTGTATTTGGTCTTGTTCCTGTTTTATTTTATTACAACAGTGTTTCTTTGTTTTTTGCTCTTATGGCGACACAGTGTGTGTCAAGTGTGTACTTTTCAGGGACAAAAAAAAGCTAATAGTAACATCTTAGCCAACTCACTATGTGAATAAATAGAGATGAGAAAAGGGAGAAGGAAGCCAACTTGATAATATAATAACTACATAGGTGTAGAAAATTCTCCTCGTTGAGTATTTATTTTTGAGAACAGTGCAGAGGGAGAGATTAGATTTTCGATTATTGACGATCTAATCACTGTCAGAAAAATGTATTTTCTAAGCACATATGTATGCTATATAACAATGTAATAAAAGCAGATTGTCGAAGCTTTCCTTCTGGCTATCACTTTCCCCTGGTCTTGTGGAGTATTCCTGCTTTTGAAACCTGGCTTAAAGGTCAGGGTTCACCAGGGACAGTTGCTTGTTCCAGGCAATTCAGTAGCATCATCTTGCTGACCTCCTGACCTCCACTGTCCCCAGCACCTTGACCAGCCAGGGTCCTCTGTATGTGGTGTCATCCAGACACCATGGCTTCTGTCACCAGAGATGTTAGCTCTCAAAGCAGCACCCTGCTGTGCTCAGGGTCTAACCTGTACAGCCTCAAAGTTATTCACATAAATAACCGTCCTTGGTCGATTCATTACAGATATTGCCAAGCAATCTTTCATATCCAATTTGGTTAAAAAGTTTGAAAAGCAGTTGTTAGCACTTGAGAATAAGAACAAAATCCCTTGAATGGCAAAATGTGCAGAAAGCGTTTTGTTAAACCCAGTACCAGTGTGTTGCTGACAGCCATTCCTATAACACTCATATCTCCATTTACAAAAATGGTCTTAGTTTGGGACCAATGTTTTGGTCAGGTATGTTTTGACAGTATTGTATGGAGACCATGGTCATGTTACGAGTGCAGCAGGACTGTGTGTGTAGCTGCGATGGCGTCGGCGTAGCAACAACTACGGCTATACAAGCGTTGATGGTCTGAATGTGTCGTATTCCTCCCTGTCTAGAGAGCTTCCTCCTGGACACATAACTCCTGTGAGTCCGAACACCTCACTCCAAATAAATCCTGGGTGTTTTACGAGCTCCTGGCTCACTAAAGCGGTTCCACTCTCTCACAGTCGAGTCTTGGGAAAGTCACACGTTTCTTGTTTGTTGGGTCTTCAACCGTTTGTACAGATGTAAGACTAATGCTGCTAAAACTCACACACCACTCTCCACGTCTGCACGGACTACAGTGTACTCTGAATACCACAACTCCACCATGCATGTGAGGAGAGCCCCTCCAACACCACAACCCCCTCCCCCCCCCCGCCCCCCCCGTGTGGTCACACGACCAGCACCGCCCCGGCCAATTAGTGTCAGGCGTGGATACAGGGAAATAAAGAACAGTCACGTTAACTCCTTCTCCTCTCTGGCCTCGGGTTTAGAGCCCACCTGCCAAACTAATTTATGGTCTTGTTAAGGGAAACGTGGGCCAGGATCGGGAAGACAAGGTTCCCCGGCCGAGGAGCTGGGACCATATCTCATTATCAGTCGGTCCCTGGAGGTGTCATAAAAAACCTGCTATTACCCTGCCTGTCGCCTCCTCCTCTCCTCCTCTCTGTCTCCTCCTCCTTGCTCTCCTCTATGTCTCCTCTCGGGCTCGACCTCCTCCTCTTCTCACCTTGCTCCTCCTCTCCGTCTCCTCCTCGTCTCTCTCCTCTCTGTCTCCTCTCGGGCTCCACCTCCTCCTCACCCTGCTCCTCTCTGTCTCCACCTCCTCTCCACCTTACCCTTCTTCCCTCTGTCTCCTCCACCTCCTCCTCCCCTCTCTCTTTCTCTCTCTCTCTCTCCCTCCCTCTCTCTCGCTCTCTTTTTCCACCTCCTCCTCTTCTCCTTACCCTCCTCTCCCCTCTCCTGTCTCCTCCTCCTCTCTCTCTGTGGTGGGTCGTGTTCTGAGGTTAGTTCCAGAGACCTTGTTCTCTAGTAAATCCCTGACCATCGAGGGCTTCTCAGAGAGAAGGGTCCATAAAGATGATGAGTTTAGGACACACGGCTCCAGTTCAGCTGAATGGCTAGTTGAAGCTTGTGATGACAAAATGTCCTTGCAGAAAGACAAAAGACACAGACACACATCCATGCACATTGACAGACAGACAGACAGATGTCCATGTGTGCCTATGGAATGTGTTCCAATGTGTTCTGAGCTGATGCTGTAAAGTGAAACACTGAAACTGATGACAAGAGCATGGCAGTGAGTCCGTCAACCACAGTGTCCCAGGAGAGTTGTGTTTTAGAGTCCTGTTTTACTACCGGGGCTTTCACTAAACCATAGAATACATAGTGTTGATTTAAGCTGGCGCTAGCTGGGGCTACAGTTGGCCCGGTCAATAGCCCTGTTTAGGCTGAGACCAGCCCATAAAGCTGCTCGTAAACAGACACTAACAACGACCAGCTATGCCCCAATGCATAGCCAACCCCCAATACGTAGCCAACCTCTAGCTAGCAGTGCGTAGCCAACAGCTAGCCCAAATACATA
>JAOPHQ010003748.1:115000-133595 GCA_030340625.1 Merluccius polli
CCATCCTGACAACACCTCCATCCTGACTAACTACACCTCCATCCTGACAACACCTCCATCCTGACTAACTACACCTCCATCCTGACAACACCTCCATCCAGACTAACTACACCTCCACCCTGACAACACCTCCACCCTGACTAACTACACCTACATCCTGACAACACCTCCATCCTGACTAACTACACCTCCATTCTGACAAACTACACCTCCACCCTGACAACACCTCCATCCTGACTAACTACACCTCCATCCTGACAACACCTCCATCCTGACAACCTACACCTCCATCCTGACTAACTACACCTCCACCCTGACAACACCTCCATCCTGACTAACTACACCTCCATCCTGACAACACCTCCATCCTGACTAACTACACCTCCACCCTGACAACACCTCCATCCTGACTAACTACACCTCCATCCTGACAACACCTCCATCCTGACTAACTACACCTCCATCCTGACAACACCTCCATCCTGACAACACCTCCATCCTGACTAACTACACCTCCATCCTGACAACACCTCCATCCAGACTAACTACACCTCCACCCTGACAACACCTCCATCCTGACTAACTACACCTCCATCCTGACAACACCTCCATCCTGACTAACTACACCTCCACCCTGACAACACCTCTATCCTGACTAACTACACCTCCACCCTGACAACACCTCCATCCTAACTGACTACACCACCACCCTGACAACACCTCCATTCTGACTAACTACACCTCCATCATGACTAACTACACCTCCACCCTGACAACACCTCCATCGTGACTAACTACACCTCCATCGTGACTAACTACACCTCCACCCTGAGAACACCTCCACTCCTGACTAACTACACCTCCATCCTGACTAACTACACCTCCACCCTGACTAACTACAGCACCCTGAATATCTACACCTTCAGCTTGACTACACCTCCATTCAGACAAACTATCCCTCCACCCTGAATAAATACACCTCCACCCTGAGAACACCTCCACCCTGACTACACCTCCACCCTGACGGAATACACCTCCACAGTCAATAACTACACCTCCATCCTGACAAACTACCCCTCCACCCTGACTAACTACACCTCCACCCTGAGAACACCTCCACCCTGACTAACTTCAGATCCACAGTGAATAACGACACCTCCACCCTGACTAACTACACCTCCACCCTGAATAACTACACCTGCACCCTGAATAACTGCACCTCCATCCTAACGAACTACACCTCCATCCTGACTAACTACACCTCCACCCTGACAACACCTCCAACCTGACTAACTAGACCTCCACCCTGAATAACTACACCTCCACCTTGCTAACTACACCTCCCTGAACAACTACACCTTCACCCTGACAAACTACACCTCCACCCTGACAAACTACACCTCCACCGTGACTAACTACACCTCCACCCTGAATAACTACACCTCCCTGAATAACTACACCTTCACCCTGACTACATCTCCACCCTGACTAACTACACCTCCACCTTGACTGACAACACCTCCCTGAATAACTACATCTTCACCCTGACTACACCTCCACCCTGACAAACTACACCTCCTTCCTGACTAACTACACCTCCACCCTGACTAACTACACCTCCACCATGAATATCTACACCTCCACCCTGAGAACACCTCCACCGTGACTAACTACACCTCCACCCTGAATAACTACACCTCCACCCTCACTAACTACACCTCCACCCTAAATAACTACACCTGCACCCTAAATAACTACACCTCTATCCTAACTAACTACACCTCCATCCTGAATAACTACACCTGCACCCTGAATAACTACACCTCCATCCTAACTAACTACACCTCCACCTTGACTACACCTCCATCCTGAAAAACTACACCTCCACCCTGAATAACTACACCTCCACCCTGAATAACTACACCTCCACCATGAATATCTACACCTCCACCCTGAGAATACCTCCACCCTGACTGACAACACCTCCACCCTGAATAACTACACCTCCACCCTGACTACACCTCCACCCTAAATAACTACACCTGCACCCTGAATAACTACACCTCCATCCTAACTAACTACACCTCCACCTTTACTACATCTCCATCCTGAAAAACTACACCTCCACCCTGAATAACTACACCTTCACCCTGACTACACCTCCACCCTGAATAACTACACCTCCATCCTGACTATCTACACCTCCACCCTGAATAACTACACCTCCAACCTGAGAACACATCCACCCTGACTAACTAGACATCCACACTGAATAACTACACCTCCACCCTGAATAACTACACCTCTACCCTGACTAACTACACCACCACCCTGACTAACTACACCTCCACCCTGACTAACTACACCTCCACCCTAAATAACTACGCCTGCACCCTGAATAACTACACTTCCATCCGAACTAACTACACCTCCATCCTGAATAACTACACCTCAACCGTGAATATCTACACCTCCACCCTGAATAACTACACCTCCACCTTGACTACACCTCCATCCTGACAAACTACACCTCCACCCTGACTATACCTCCACCCTGACTAACTACACCTGCACCCTGAATAACTGCACCTCCATCCTAACTAACTACACCTCCATCCTGACTATCTACACCTCCAACCGAATAACTACACCTCCACCCTGACAACACCTCCACCCTGACTAACTAGACCTCCACCCTGAATAACTACACCTCCACCCTGACTACACCTCCACCCTGACTAACTACACCTCCTACCTGACAAACTACACCTCCACCCTGAATAACTACACTTCCACCCTGACTAACTACACCTCCATAGTAAATAACTAAACCCCCACACTAAATAACTACACCTCCATCCTAACTAACTACACCTCCATCCTGAAAAACTACATCTCCACCATGACTCACGACACCTCCACCCTGAATAACTACACCTCCAACTTGACTACACCTCTATCCTGACATACTACACCTCCACCCTGAATAACTACACCTCCCTGAATAACTACACCTTCACCCTGACTACACCTCTACCCTGAAAAACTACACCTCCATCCTGACTAACTACACCTCCACCCTGAATAACTACATCACCACCCTGAATAACTACACCTCCACCCTGAAATACTACACATTTACCCTGACTACACCTCCACCCTGAATAACTACACCTCCACCTTGACTACACCTCTATCCTGACAAACTACACCTCCACCCTGAATAACTACACCTCCACCCTGAGAACACATCCACCCTGACTAACTACACCACCACCCTGAATAACTACACCTCCACCCTGACTAACTACACCTCCACCCTGACTAAGTACACCACCACCCTGACTAACTACACCTCCACCCTGAATAACTATGCCTGCACCCTGAATAACTACACCTCCATCCTGACTAACTACATCTCCACCCTGAATAAGTACACCTCCACCCTGAGAACACATCCACCCTGACTAACTAGACATCCACGCTGAATAACTACACCTCCACCCTGAATAACTACACCTCTACCCTGACTAACTACACCACCGCCCTGACTAACTACACCTCCACCCTGACTAACTACACCTCCACCCTGAATGACTACACCTGCACCCTGAATAACTACACTTCCATCCGAACTAACTACACTTCCATCATAAATAACTACACCTCAACCGTGAATATCTACACCTCCACCCTGAATAACTACACCTCCACCTTGACTACACCTCCATCCTGACAAACTACACCTCCACCCTGACTATACCTCCACCCTGACTAACTACACCTGCACCCTGAATAACTGCACCTCCATCCTAACTAACTATACCTCCATCCTGACTATCTACACCTCCACCCGAATAACTACACCTCCACCTTGACTACACCTCTATCCTGACAAACTACACCTCCACCCTGAATAACTACACCTCCCTGAATAACTACACCTTCACCCTGACAACACCTCCATCCTGACTAACTACACCTCCACCCTGACTAACTACACCACCACCCTGAATAACTACACCTTCACCCTGACTACACCTCCACCCTGACAAACTACACCTCCATCCTGACTAACTACACTTCCACCCTGACTAACTACACCTCCACCTTGACTACATCTCCACCTTGACTAAACCTTCATCCTGAAAAACTACACCTCCACCCTGAATAACTACACCTCCACCCTGACTACACCTCCACCCTGAATAACTACACCTCCATCCTGACTAACTACACCTCCACCCTGAATAACTACACCTCCACCCTGAGAACACATCCACCCAGACTAATTAGACATCCACCCTGAATAACTACACCTGCACCCTGACTAACTACACCTCCATCCTGACTAACTACACCTCCATCCTGAATAACTACACCTCCACTGTGACTAACTACAACTCCACCCTGAATAACTACACCTCCACCATGAGTAACTACACCTCCACCATGGCTACACCTCCATTCTGAATAACTACATCTCCACCCTGACTACCTACACCTCCACTCTGACTAACTACACATCCACCCTGAATAACTACGCCTCCACCCTGAATAACTACAACTCCATAATGACTAACTGCACTTTCACGCTGACCAAATACCCCTCAATCCTGACTAACTACCCCTCCACCCTGACTAACTACACCTCCACCCTGAATAACTACACCTCCATCCTGACCATCTACACCTTCACTCTGACTAACTACACCTTCATCCTGAATTTCTACACCTCCACCCTGACTAACTACACCTCCACCATGACTACACCTCCATCCTGAATAACTACACCTCCACCGTGACTACACCTCCATCCTGACTAACTGCACCCCCACCCTGAATAACTACACCTCCATCCTGATGAACTACACCTTCACCCTGACTACACCTCCATCCTGAATAACTACACCTCCACCCTGATAACACCTCTACCCTGTCTAACTATACCTCCACCCTGAATAACTACACCTCCACCATGAATACACCTCCATCCTGAATAAATACACCTCCACCGTGACTACACCTCCATCCTGACTAACTACACCTCCACCCTGAATAACTACACCTCCATCCTGACAAACTACACCTACACCCTGACTACACCTCCATCCTGAATAACTACACCTCCACCCTGAATAACTACACCTCCGTCCTGACTACACCTCCACCCTGACTAACTACAACTCCACCCTGCATAACTACACCTCCATCCTGAATAACTACACCTCCACCCTGACTAACTACACCTCCATCCTGACACCTCAATCCTGAATAGCTACACCTCGACCATGACTAACTACAACTCCACTCTGACTAACTACACCTCCACCCTGAATAACTACATTTCCACCCTGACTACACCTCCACCCTGACTAAATACACCTCCATTCTGAATAACTACACCTCCACCTGACTAACTACACCTCCACCCTGAATAACTACACCTCCATGTTGACAACACCTCCACCCTGACTAACTATACCTCCACCCTGAATAACTACACCTCCGCCCTAAATAACTACACCTCCATCCTGACTAACTACACCTTCGCCCTGACTAACTAAATCTTCATCCTGACTAACTACACCTCCACCCTGAATAACTACACCTCCATCCTGACTAACTACACCTCCACCCTGAATAACTACACCTCCATCCTAACTAACTACACCTCCACCCTGAATAACTACATCTCCACCCTGACTAACTACACCTCCACCATGACTACACCTCCGTCCTGAATAACTACACCTCCACCATGATTAACTACAACTCCACCCTGAATAACTACACCTCCACCATGACTAACTACACCTCCATCCTGACTAACTACACCTCCACCCTGACTAACAACACATCCACTCTGAATAACTACGCCTCCACCCTGAATAACTACACCTCCATACTGACTAACTACATTTTTACCCTGAGCAAATACACCTCCACCATGACTAACTACACCTCCACCCTGACTAACTACACCTCCACCCTGACTAACAACATATCCACTCTGAATAACTACGCCTCCACCCTGAATAACTACACCTCCATACTGACTACCTACACCTCTACCCTGAATAACTACACCTCCATCCTGACTAACTATACCTCCACCCTGAATAACTACACCTCCACCCTGAATAACCACCTCCACCCTAACTACACCTCTACCCTGAACAACTACACCCTTATTGTTGCTTTCTCTCTCCCTCTATACATCTCATGTGTGTGTGTGTGTGTGTGTGTGTGTGTGTGTGGGAGGTCTTACCTCAGATGAGTAAACTCTTCTTTATTTACTTGTGCTCAGTAAATCTTCCACACTCTTAAAATAGACCTTTAACCTGGCAAACGTTGCTTTGGTGGTCACACACACACACACACACACACACACACACACACACACTGTTTGAGTTGTTAGCTTTTGTTTGTGTATGTGTCTGTCTGTGCATGTGTGTGTTGTGTGTGTGTGTGTGTGTGTGTGCATGTGTGTGTGTATGTGTGTGTGTGTGTGTGTGTGTGTGTGTGTGTGTGTGTGTGTGTGTGTGTGTGTGTGTGTGTGTGTGTGTGTGTGTGTGTGTGTGTGTGTGTGTGTGTGTGTGTGTGTGTGTGTGTGTGTGTGTGTGTGTCTGTGCGTTTGTGTGTGTGCGAATCTGCATGCCACAGGCAGATCTCAAGCCACAGTAATCCACAATCATCAATGATTTACCCTCAACCACATTCAGCCAATCACATGCCTCACCTGCCTTCATCACCTGGTCACCTGACCACAGCCTATCTAGTTCAGATATAATATCTCGCCTCTCCCAGGGGAGAGACAAGATATTAAGACAATCTAAAAATAGAACGCACTTCAATACTAAAGAGACCTAATTAAAATACACACAGAATGGAGGTTTGAACGCTCAACTCTCAACTCAATAATTATCCTGACTAACTGCACCCCCACCCTGAATAACTACACCTCCATCCTGATGAACTACACCTTCACCCTGACTACACCTCCATCCTGAATAACTACACCTCCACCCTGACAACACCTCTACCCTGTCTAACTATACCTCCACCCTGAATAACTACACCTCCACCATGACTACACCTCCATCCTGAATAAATACACCTCCACCTTGACTACACCTCCATCCTGACTAACTACACCTCCACCCTGAATAACTACACCTCCATCCTGACAAACTACACCTACACCCTGACTACACCTCCATCCTGAATAACTACACCTCCACCCTGAATAACTACACCTCCGTCCTGACTACACCTCCACCCTGACTAACTACAACTCCACCCTGCATAACTACACCTCCATCCTGAATAACTACACCTCCACCCTGACTAACTACACCTCCATCCTGACACCTCAATCCTGAATAGCTACACCTCAACCATGACTAACTACAACTCCACTCTGACTAACTACACCTCCACCCTGAATAACTACATTTCCACCCTGACTACACCTCCACCCTGTCTAAATACACCTCCATTCTGAATAACAGCGTAGGCTGTTAATCTATTATTGGTGGGCGACGTGTCACATTTAGTGTGCATCTTATCCATGTTCTTATATTGCTGTCAACCACCTTTTACAAAGTCACATTTTATATAATTGTATGTGGTCCTGTCCAGAGCTATAGAGTAAACAGAGTTACGACACGCTTTGATGTCGGCTGTCACGTGGTTCATGTAAGCCTCAATAGTTCCAAACAAACTGCAAGCTGCCATAGCGGTCATTGTCTTGTCATGGTAAATATCAAAATAAAACACGTTTTTTTAACCGTTTTTGCGCTACAATAATAGCTTTTGTGCTTGAATAATAATAATAATAATCATAATCATAATCATAATAATAGTAATAATAGTAATAATAGTAATAAACCTTTGGAGGGAAACGTTTGTGTTAGCTTGGCTAGGTTACTTACGTGAGTGATGCTAACTTTACAAGGTTGGTTGTTCTGTATTTGCACTTAGATAAACAAGTTACCATTACCATTTAATTTTACTATTATTGGACTATTATTATTGCACTCTTAGCACTTACCTGTTTTGTGAAATGTCAGCTTTTCCAAAGTACGTTTTATCTTTATTACCAAGTTTAGTTATTTTAAAAGGACATGTAGGAGACTAAAGGACATTTAGTTATTTTTGTAGGACATGGATCAGAACCATGGAGATTTTAAGATGGAGCCATGTATCAGATCTATCAAACAACCACTAATTATGCTTGAATATGATCAGTCAAAATCTAACTCTGCAAGCAACTATTCACACTTGCAATTTATGTTAGAGCTGATGGACTGGAATACGTATGACTGGTACAAAAGTTGTTCAATAAACAAGATTTTTCTAAAAGAATTATTGAAACAAGAACGTGTGTGTGTGTGTGTGTGCGTGTGTGCGTGTGTGCGTGTGTACGTGCGCGTGTGTGTGTAAGAAAAAATAGGAATAATAATAAATAATATACACAACATACAACAAAAGTTTATTTCAATGTTCAATCGGGACCAGAAAAAAGGGGTGATTCGGTGGGGCAATGAGACCATCAAAAAGGCAATTCAAATTCGATTTACAGCAGGCACAACAGGACACAAAACCCTGCAAAACATGAAGATCCCTCTGCCAGACATCCGCACTGTCCAAAGAAGAATGCAGCATGTAAGACTGAAGCCAGGAGTGTCTGGCTAAAGGCTGGTAGCATGAGCCAAATGGAGAGGTGTGCTAACCTTGGATGAGATGGCCATCACCCCAAGCGTAGAGCTGCATATGGGGACAGCAAAGCTGTTTGGCAACGTTACACTGCCTGGCCACAATGGCAGAGCAACTCACACTTGTGTCTTCATGCTGGCTGGAGTAATTATAGTAGTTATTATTATTATTATTATTATTATTATTATTATTATTATTATTAAATCATAAATTCCAAATACTCACGATCCCTATGGACCCCATCGCAGTCACTGAGTTGTTGATGGTTGGAATGAGGCTGAATTTACCCGCCTGCAAGGACAGTCACGTGGTGTGAAACATGGTTAGTTAGTTGCTATGGGGCAATTGCTCTGTCAGTTAGCATTGCGTTAGCTGTGCTGCGGTTTAAAACCGTACTCCGGAAACCGGAGGTTTTGGAGTTTAACACGCAGCTGCGCACGAAGTTAAACCTGATTGCTGTGTACTGACCGACACAGGATCAGCTGATTCCTAGTTAAACTCGGGTTAAACCGGAAGTACTCTGATTTCCCGTTATACTCCTGCAGACGCAGTCTTAACTTAATGTTGGATGCATTTTGTGCTATAATTACCAACAAAAACGTAATGGGAATGTAAAGTGAACTTTAATATAATAAAACGCAAATAATGTTGAAATATATTCTGAAATAGTCTAGCCTACTTTTTGTGGAAATCTGAGTCTGGAATCTGAATCTGCCCTCACCTACGTCAATCAATCAATTACTTGTCATTGTTTTCTCTTGGTGTGCATGCAAACGTGATTAATTAATTGAAGACGAATTCATATGCGAGTAATTAGGGTAAAGGAGAGGGTCAGTGGCGCAAAAAGTGGGTATGCGCTGTATGCGGCGCATAGGGGCGCCGCATACAGCGCCCCGTCAATCGCGCAGCACGTAATGTTTATGGGGGGCGCCAAAATTGTTGCTGCATCCCCCCCTGACACTGGGTAGTTGCACCCCTGGAGAGGGTAGTTAGGATGAACATGTCTCGGATAGAGAACTATAACGAGGAGCAGAAGTTATATTTATTGTACTGCATTCGAGGTGTTGTGGACACGGTGGAAGAGGAAAGACACCACTACCACGCTCCGAAGAAAGTCTGTTTGGGATGATCTCATTTAACAGTAGATCTTCCAGCAGAAGACCGAGCAGCGGCACATTTAAAGAATTTATGGAAGCGCTTGAAAGTTGAAGCGCGTAATGCTATTGCTGAGCGGACGCACGACCGAGACAGGAGCCCCGTGAGCCGAAATATCACTGCTCATTCCACATCGACTATGTCCAATATTGTTATTGTACTGAAGGCCTATCTGGCGTAATAAGTGTAAATGTATCATACATTATTATTAATACTACTAATAATAATTAATAAAACTAATTCTGTGTGTGTCGGTTATAATGGAGCCTTGTTTCATCCTGCAAACTGGTTTAGTCTCCTCTAAAACCATGTCCGTTTCGAGACTAGACTAACACGCACAAAATACACCTCTAGTGTCTGATGTGAATTTCTCTGAAGACACAGCAATTGAGATCAAGGTGAAACGCAGCTGCAGGTTAAACCACAGGTAGGCCTACATATGACACAGCAATGGAGCTTAAGACGTCACGTGACTTCTTGCGTCACCGGCGAGTTTAAAACCGTGTTAAACTCTAAAAAGTGGCTAACGTAGCGACAGAGCAATTGCCCCTATATGTTTATCATAGTTAGGTCAGTGAAGCAGGACATCGGTGTCTGACAGGGACAATGGCTGAGGAATTGGCATGAGACTTTATCAATCCCAGACAGGAAATGTGGCAGCAGAAAGTACAGGAGAGTAGTAGAAACAAAACAAAAATAGATGACACATTAAAATACGAGAAAATAATTAAAAACTGCATACAATAAATACAGAAAACATATCTATGTACAGTATTATGAATAGTATCAATGTTTATGTAAATCCCAAAAATAAAGGTAAACATTACAGACAGTTGAAGTAGACATTATCGACTGTACACTATTGACACTATACATTATACATTATTAACAACAAGGTGGAAGCAAGTTGTGGCAAACCACTACAGCAGTAATTCCACCAATGGTGCCGTCTACCAGCCCATCATCATTGCTATAGTGGAGGCAGCAGCATCTGTAGGGCTTCATGTCATTAACGTCACAAGTGACATGGGGAGCCCCAATACAGCAATGTGGCGAGCTTTTGGGGTGACGTGTGATAAACCCTGGACTCCACATCCCATAGAGCCACACCGGCGGCTCTATTTCATGGCAGATGTCCCACATCTGGTAATGTAACTTGAAGAGCGCCCTTGTCCGTGGTCAGACCATCACTGTTCCACAAGATGTGGGGAACAAAGAGCACCTACTGTCCAGTGTGGTGTCTGTTGGTCCCTTACAGGATCTGGTGTCCTACCAAGAGGGCATGGCACTAAAGCTGGCTCCCAACCTCTCCAGGGCCATCTTGGAGCCTAACCACTTCAAAAAGATGAAAGTTAGCTCAGCCATGCACATCTTCAGTAAGTCGACAAGTGCTGCCTTAAAGTACCTGGTAGAGGAGGAGCAGCGTCCTGAATCAAACCTCACCACATCATGGTTCCTGGAGAAGATGGACCACTGGTTTGACCTTATATCGTCCCGCCACGTTGTGACTGCCCTCTCGGTTCAGAATAAAATAAATAAAATGCGTTATTATTATTATTATTATTATTATTATTATTATTATTATTATTATTATTATTATTATAGTAATAGTAATAGTTATAGTAGCAGCAGAAGTAAAACAGCTAGCATTTAAGTAATAGTAGCAGTAATAGCAGTAGCATTAGTGGTAGTATTTTGGAAATGTTTTAAAACCTAACAATCAAAACAACTTTACATAATGTCACCTGACAACAAAAGGTTAAAGGACTTTAGTGAAATTATCATGTTAATTACCTCACGTTAGCCTCCGTAAGCTTTCAGTTAGGTCCCTAAATCCATTTAGGGACCTAACTGACCTAACTTTACATTTTTAACGTTCAACTCGTGATCAGGGACATAAGAGATGGTGGCGGGAATGAAGATGCTATCATGAACATGTTCAGAACGAGGGTTTCTCAACGTGTTTGGACAAAGACAAAGGAATTAATAAAACGGCAACGAAGATGAATACTTTCCACAGCGGGCCTATTGACGGCGTTGGCACGCCACGATACAAAATAATAAATTAGCCAAGCATGGATGAACAGAAGTCATAAACGTGAGCGATTACCCTGAAGCTATTTTAGGCCAGGCTTCAGTCCTGTCTCCGTTGACCACGATACACTGTGGACTTTGAGCTTTGTAACTTTTATATAGTGTATATACATGTATAAAGATAGATATGTTGTCTATTTTATATACTGTATATAGACCTGTATAAAGTAGATATATCTACTGTCTGGTTTTATATACTGTATATATAAACCTGTATAAAGGAGATATATCTACTGTCTGGTTTTATATTCTGTATATAGACCTGTATAAAGGAGATATATCTACTGTCTGGTTTTATATTCTGTATATAGACCTGTATAAAGGAGATATATCTACTGTCTGGTTTTATATTCTGTATATAGACCTGTATAAAGGAGATATATCTACTGTCTGGTTTTATATTCTGTATATAGACCTGTATAAAGGAGATATATCTACTGTCTGGTTTTATATTCTGTATATAGACCTGTATAAAGGAGATATATCTACTGTCTGGTTTTATATTCTGTATATAGACCTGTATAAAGGAGATATATCTACTGTCTGGTTTTATATTCTGTATATAGACCTGTAAAAGGAGATATATCTACTGTCTGGTTTTATATTCTGTATATAGACCTGTATAAAGGAGATATATCTACTGTCTGGTTTTATATTCTGTATAGACCTGTATAAAGGAGATATATCTACTGTCTGGTTTTATATTCTGTATATATAGACCTGTATAAAGTATATCTACTGTCTGGTTGTATATACTGTATAGAAATCTATAAAGGAAAGATATATGTACTGTTTGGTTGTATATATTGTATAGAAACCTATAAAGGATAGATAGATACTGTTTGGTTGTATATACTGCATAGAAACATATAAAGTTTAGATAGCTATATCTACTGTTTGGTTGTACATACTGTATAGAAACTATGATGGGCCGTTATCGGCGTTAACGCGCTGCGATAACGCGAGACTCTTATCGCGCGATAAAAAAAATTATCGTCGTTAATCTATTGTCAAAGTTGGGTTGGGAGCTGGGTCTATACCGGTAAAAGAACGATGATAAACGTCCGTATTCGCGGTGTCATTACGCCCCCCCCCCCCTTCAACAATCGTGCACCTCTCCTACTCCGGTCGCGCTGTATATTCTGTGTAGAAACCTGTAAAGGATAGATAGATATATCTACTGTTTGGTTGTATATACTGGTTTTATATAAGGATGGATATGTTCCAGCACATTCCAACTGTTAGTCTATTTATCTCAGTCCAACACATTAACTTCACTTTGAGTCATGTTTTAGGGAAAGTAGGGATTGGAAAAGTGAAGGAAAATGTTGAGTGCCTCCCATGATGCACTGGGGGGGGGGGACACACTAGACTCTGACTCCATTAAAACACACCATGTCGCCATTGTTCCTGGGTCACAGACTGACAACACACACACACACACACACACACACACAGTTAATATCCTTGAGGAATGCATCACCTCAGTAAACTTTAGGAGCTCTTTAAACAGAAGTATTACATTGATTTAAGCTTCTCCTATTGTGCTAAAGCCTTGTGTGTGTGTGTGTGTGTGTGTGTGTGTGTGTGTGTGTGTGTGTGTGTGTGTGTGTGTGTGTGTGTGTGTGTGCGCACGCGCGTGCGTGCATGCGTGCGTGTGTGTGAATGGTTGTGTTTGTGTGTGGGGGCGGGTGCATGCTTAATGCTTAACTAGCAGCCATGCTAACATGCTAGTAACAGCTAGCAAAACTTCATGGCTTCATAGCACGACTGCAGTGTCTGCACCTCTGGAGATCTTAGCTATGATTCCTGAGGCAGCCCGTTCTCATCCCAACTCGTAATATACCGACGATTTGTCACGCCCCTAGACGTCTGATACTGACGCAAAAGGTTCCCTCCCGCGTCTGTGTGAAACGATCTGGGTTCTCAGAAACCCGTTTGCGGTGGTAAGAGACGAGCAGAGTCTACAGCGTCCATTCACTCCAATAATAACCCGGTCACGGTGATAGATTACGCTAACCCTAACCATAACCATAACCCTAACCATAACCCTAACCATAAACCTAACCATAACCCTAACCATAACCCTTTTTGGAGTGAATTGTTTCACAGTAGACTGCGGACGCTGTAGACTCTGCTCTGCGAGCGGACGCTGTAGACTCTGCTCGTCTCTTACCAATGCGAACGGGTTTATGAGAACCCAGATCGTTTCACACAGACGCGGGAGGGTACCTTTTGCGTCAGTATCAGACGTCTAGGGGCGTGACAAATCGTCGGTATATTACGAGTTGGGATGAGAACGGGCTGCCTGAGGACTTATAGTCCTACCTATAGTACATCTCTGTGGAGTGTGTGTTGTTGCTAGCTGGTCTACAGCCTCACCTGGCCTGAGTCAGACTGATTAGACTCTGGCTGGGTGGGGCTGCACACCTGTGGTGCAGAGCAATCATGGCACCCAGGATAAACCAGCTATCACCACACACACTCAGGAGAGAGACACTGTCATGGCAGCATGTTACATCTGCTCGGCAAATACCATCTTGCCATCTCCAATAAATGTATTCTACAACATCTACCTGTGTCCTGTGTCAGAGAGCCCCAGCAAAAGCCACTAAGGTGGCGTGTGGGAGGAGCGACTGCCACAATCTTGATACATCCTCAGATCTTCTACCTATATATCAGATCTTCTATATATCCTTAGATCTTCTACCTATATATATGATCTTTAAATCCCAAGATCTTCTAGTGCCTCCTGGCTATAACATGCAGTCCTTTCTGCCTTATGTGTCAGGCTCCACTCCACGGATGGCTGACCTGTTTTAGAGGCTTCATGGTTTCCTCCAGAGGTCTCCACAGAGCCAGGCTCATCCATCACCTTGAGGGATCTCAATTACGCTGCTGGCTCCCCGCTGTGGCCGGGGAACGTGATAACGAGACGACAGAGAACCAGATGTGTGTAAAGGTGCAGTGGCTCCCTCTCGCCAAGTGGAAAAGGAGGGTGAAGTCCTCCTACGCGTGTCAAGGGTGGCAAACAGGGAAAGTTCACTCATATCTCTTAGCTTCTGCTAGGATGGCAGCATGACAGCGTTTGGGAAATAAAGTGAGTCTTGTTTAGTTTGGGTTAGTTCGGATAAGTATTAGTTTGGATTAGTTTTTACTGTTAACGTTGTATTGGATATGCATTATGATATTGATTTCATGAAAATTATACTTTCATGTTAGTAGCAAACGATGCAGAAGAGGTTCAGTTCATCTGACTGATGGTGTTGATCCCTATCTGTCCTCAAACACTTCTGTAGGAGCCTAAATGCAGTTTATAGATAAAATGTAAATAGTTTACTAATAAGCATGCAATAATTTAAGTTCATATGTAAAGCAATAGTAATTAACATGGTTCATTTATTTAGAAGGAATTGGAAGTAGTATTTACAGTTTGTATTTACTGTTTGTGTTTACAGTAATTCAATAGTTCATTATTTGATTCCTTGCACTTAAATATGTGAGGATAATTTAAAATGCATAAAATCTCATTTAAACTACATTTTTAATATTTGGAAATAGGTGACTATGATTGTTTCTTCCTAGTAACTCGTGCACCTTTAATTGCTTTTTAATGTACTCTCGCGAGTGAGAGAAGTGTGTGTGTGTGGGGGGGGGGGGGGGAGTATGTTACGGGTAGTCAGGTAAAGGTAGATTGGAGCCATACAGTTTTTTGACCTCTCTCATTTTCTCTCAGTATTTTAGATAATTTTGAAATGGACAATCGTTCTGTACAATTGTTTCTTGTGTCAAAGTAAATAGTTCAACTTTACCAAGTGGTCCTGTGGATTTATTCGAAGTGGATAAGGAAAGGGGAATCATAAGAGTGTCAAGCTAAGGCTTCATTCATTGGAAATCTACAACTTCTGTTCCTTAACTCACCAATCACAACACGGTGTTAAGCTATGCATTACAATCGCATTACAATGCCTCAGTTATGTTTCCAGGGGGGTCGGCCAAAAAAACCTGGATTTCTGGATCTGGTTTGTCAACATGTGGCTACCTCAAGTATAGACGTATAGACAGAAGCATTTAAAAAAAATGTGAAAGCCGCCTGTCTGCCTGAGAGACTGTTAACTCGATACTGAGTAGTTAGTTCTGGTGTCATTTGACCACTTATCAGGAGTAATAATGGACGCATGGTGACATCTGAAATGTTTTCAGATGTGGTGTTATCCCAAAGCCATGGCTGAATTGGTGTTGTAGTTTGTGTCATGGAGGGAGGTGTGTGTGCTGTCCTGACTCCCCAGCAGGGAACCATCCCTCCCTCCCTCCCCTCTCAGGTCTTCACTCTATTGTTCCTCTGTAGTTTCCACTGTCTCTCTGCTCATTTTAAACTGTTGTCATGGGATGAGAGTGTGTGTGGGCAGGGGGGTTGGAGAGTGTCTGTGTGTGTGTGTGTGTGTGTGTGTGTGTGTGTGTGTGTGTGTGTGTGTGTGTGTGTGTGTGTGTGTGTGTGTGTGTGTGTGTGTGTGTGTGTGTGTGTGTGTGTGTGTGTGGGTTAGGGGTGATTGTTTTTTGTTGAGTTACTGGGAGTTCAGGTCTCAACTCAGTAAGGAAACAGCTCTGCAGCTCAGATAAAGTATCTTTCTATTTATCTGTCTGTCTGTGTCTGTCCATCAGGATCACTAATATGGGAGGAAAAGAAAGACAATGAGGCTGACAGTGGAGAGTGAGAGCGACATGTAAAGATGGGAAGAGATAAAGGGGAGACATTGAGAGAGGCTGGGAGATAGGGAAACAGTAGAGAGAGAGGGAGATATAGACAGAAACAAAGGAGAGGAAAGGAGAGAAGGGAGAATGATAGAGATAGAGAAAGGGGAGGGACAGAAAGCGGACAGAGAGAGAGAGAGAGAGAGGGGCGGAAGAGAGCACATCTAGAATATAACGATAACTATTAGCAGAGTTTCAAGGCTGTGGTGAGACTATAGATTTTCCTTAAAGAATATTATTACTCAGCAGAACATAATCCTTGAATAAGCCTTTCATATTACACACTCTTAAAGTATCTGTCTGCTGCACGTTGCTTTGTTTTAATATCACGTAGGAAAGGAAATTGCTTTCGCCCGCAAAACGTTTCTGCTGAGATTTCAATTTCCTCCAAAATAAAACCAATACCAATAAATAAAATAAGATAAAATATTAGCTGAAAATGGCAACATAAATTCATTTCTATTTAAATAGGAAGGGAAAATGATGTGTGTTTGGGAGTGAGAGAGATAATGTGTGTTAATGTGTGTGTGTGTGTGTGTGTGTGTGTGTGTGTGTGTGTGTGTGTGTGTGTGTGTGTGTGTGTGTGTGTGTGTGTGTGTGCGCATGTTTGTGGGCCTGTGTGTTTATATGTGAATGTGACTGTGTGAATATATTTGTGTGTGTGGGTGTGTGGTCATCTCATTTTAAAGGTCCAGAGAGTTTCCTCTGGGACGTCTCTACTCAATAAGGTCCTGGGAGTCTGGGGCCCCCAGGGACCCCTCGGGGGGGCTGCTTTATATGTGCTGGCCCCGCTGGTTCCCAGGAGCACAGCGGATATTACAGGTTGATATTAGCTCTGTGGGCCACGGGCGCTCTGCTTTATTACTCCTTTAAAACACAAAGCAACGCAGTTTGAAGTTTGACCCAAAGTTCGGCCTGTACTTATACACCAACGTCCACATCATCAGACCAGTTTCCTCACAGAATGGTGGCTCGGAAAACACAGGGCAGCACCCAAGGGTGCTCCCGACTCGTCACCCACACCTGGTAGTTCTCAACCAGGTCCTCAGAAAACCTGAAGTGCTACTACGTGTTTCAATCGCTCCGGAAATGTTGTCTTCAGAATCTTCATCTTCAGGGTTAGATGTGTGTTCAGTATGTTCATCTTCAGGGTTAGATGTGTGTTCAGTATGTTCATCTTCAGGGTTAGATGTGTGTTCAGTATGTTCATCTTCAGGGTTAGATGTGTGTTCAGTATGTTCATCTTCAGGGTTAGATGTGTGTTCAGTATGTTCATCTTCAGGGTTAGATGTGTGTTCAGTATGTTCATCTTCAGGGTTAGATGTGTGTTCAGTATGTTCATCTTCAGGGTTAGATGTGTGTTCAGTATGTTCATCTTCAGGGTTAGATGTGTGTTCTGAGTGGAAGGGAGAGAAACACGTCTGACACGGAGATGTTTGTGGTTACTTTAACTAAAGTGAAGAGGGTGTCGTCGAGGGGAATGTGAGTGAGGGAGCTTCACCATTAGTGGTGGAGATGTTTGGGGATGTCAGGAATCTTCTAGTAAAACTAACACCTAACCAACAGTTTAATTTCCTCAGCTTCTGTTTGGAAACAATAACATGCGACATCTACTGAAGGTCTGCTGAAGTAATGTTTATGTTGGAGATCATGGAGATGAGTTTCATTCTGACATGGTGGAGAGCAGTGAAACAGAGCATCTTGTTTCTCTTCAGTGGTGAAGATGGGAGGTACCACCTGCCAAGGCTGGGTGGGGGGGGGGGGGGTCTTGTCAAGTGTTTATGAACTTCTTCTTCTCATGAATGCCAGTGGACATCAAAGCCTGTCACCCCCACTAGTCTGTACCCCATCACTGCTCTCCCCACTCCGCCTC
>JAOPHQ010003749.1:0-15000 GCA_030340625.1 Merluccius polli
TTTCAGCATGCGGCTCTTACCACTAATAACTTTCATTCTTTAATCTTACAAACACTAACTTTTTCTTTTTTTAATCCAAAATGTCCTATAAGTGCACTGCAAAACCTACTAGGGCCGGGGCAGCGTTCCCGTTATTTGTATTTATTATTGGAATTATTGCGCTGCACACGACGTCCGTCGGCTCGGCCCTTCTTCAGGACGAGGGTGTTTCTTGATATCAAAATCTCTATTAAACACCGCCAACCCTCTGGGGTCGCACACCTCGTTCGCCCAGGGCCACACGCGCCGTAACCCAGTCAGGCGCACGGACAGCAAACATGACAAAATGGAAAAAGCCAGCATCCAACCGCAAGACATCAGAGTAGAGTGGAGCGGGATCATGTCAGATTTCTGAAAATAGTTTTGTCATGTTGTTTCTTTTTCCCGTTCTCCGCCCACACGCCGCGCCGACTGATTTCACTCATTAGATCAAACCTCGCACGCGCGGGTTAATCAGCGTATCCAGATGGCTTGCTGGAATAAAAACATGAATACTATATCTGATAGGGAAACGTACGAAGAAGGAATCTCCACCTCTGGACCGGTACGCCCCACACGTGCGCGTGCATGTGCACGTGCACGTGCATGAAAACACCAGGTTTTTATGATCCTCATCTGGGTCAGCAGCAGTGCAGCTGGTCGAAGGCAGATAAGTCGCTCCATAGAGATGCCTGTCTGCCCCCTCTTCCCCCCCCTCACCCCCCCCCCCCCCCCCCCCCCCCCCCCCCCCCCCCCCCCCCCTCCACACAGATGCCCACATAGAGACAGCGCTTGATGTAGATGCACAACACATGTGCAGACAGAGGCACACACACACACACACACACATTGATGCGCATGCACACACAAACGCACACATTGATGCACACACACACACATACACACACACACGTGCAGACAGATACACACACACACTCACACACACATTGATGCGTGCACACACAAACCCCCACACACATGTGCAGACAGAGACACATACACACACACACACACACACACACATTGATGCGCATGCACACACAAATGCACGCATTGATGCACACACACACACACACACACACACACGTGCAGACAGATACACACACACGCACACACACACACATTGATGCGTGCACACACAAACCCCCACACACATGTGCAAACAGAGTCACACACACATTGATGCGCATGCACACACAAACGCACACATTGATGCACACACACACACACACGTGCAGACAGATACACACACACACACACATTGATGTGTGCACACACAAACACATGCAGACAGAGACACAAATACAAACACACACACACACACACACACACACACTTACACACTGACACACTAACACACATGAAACACACCACACGCGGTCATCGATGACCGCGTGTGGTGCTGCAGCGCTGGGAAGCGGCCCAGGAGCAGTGTCGTGTTCTGGGGGATTTAGACGACAGGTGGTGGCGGCGGCGGCGGCGGCGGCGGCGGCGGTGGCGTGTCTACTTAGCATCAGTATTCATTCTGGGGCCTGGCAAGATGTGAACGCCGCCGGTTCGCGCCAGGGGGAGGTCAGCCCGCGGTGGCGTTGGTGGTGACACACGGCTTGCGTCGTTTCTCCAAGGCACCAGACTGCCACGTCATCGGTACCCCCTGGACCTGATGACCCCCCCCACCTCGGACACCCAGGTTGCGGCCCAGGGTGCCTGCAGCTGTGTGACTCAGTCACGTCTGTAATTACCCCCAGGGTGGGAGGGGGGGGGCAGAAACACGGTTCAGGGATTTCTCCTCTTCCCATGCGGGGCGGGTGGGGGGGGGGGGGGACACCTGAAGACCCCCCACCCCCCCTTCCTGTTGGAAATAAACTAAGCCAGACAACATGTCACCATGTCACCTATACATTAAACGAGCTAAAAATGAGCACAAGTTAACTATAGGAACGAGGCGTCTATTTCTATAGCAGCGTGGGCTAACACCTCTGGCACTACTGCCGCTGGAAGGACAGAGGATCCGGGGTCGAGTCCCCTGGTGGCGAACTACACATACGGTGTTAGACAGGAACAGGAGTATGTAAGATGGTTGTTAACTTGCATTGGGATTTGGTTAAAGGTCTGGCTCTGTTTTAAGACCCCCTCCTGAGCCAACAGGCTCGCCCAGGGAGTGTAACATGGTAAGTGTCTCCTTCACGTTTCAAAATATTCCTCATACCGCACTGACACAAAACACATACTAAACACAATCGTTTTTTTTTACAAATGTTGGTACTTTTGCACTTGCAAAAAATGTGTTATGAATATGTTTTAATGCCTTGGCGGATGGAGCAGGTGTGGTGTTTGCAGTTATCCGTGCCGGCGTGTCCTGAATATTAATGTAGTGCATTTTTTTTATTAACGGTGCAGTTTGGCTCCGTTTTGGAAAACTTGTGTACCAAACTTTTTAGTGTGGTCCTCCAACTCAAATTGTGCTTTTACACACAAGCCGATCCATCAAGTAGCCCACTTTCAAATAGGCACCGCGCAAGAACGCAGAGAGACAAACATAAAAGTCTGAAGTTCGCCTCCCTTAAACGTATGATTTGGTGAATCGATCGATATAACCAGGTATTGCACCCTCCCCCCATTTCACCAATTAACAGTGAAGCATCGTCAGGGTGACGAGGAGGAGGAGGAGGAGGAGGAGGAGGAGGAGGAGGAGGAGGAGGAGGAGGAGGAGGAGGGGGGGGGGGGGGGGGATATGAAGATAAAGTGAGGAACGCCCACACTAATTGGATACAAAGTACCGCATCTTATATTTGATCCATGGCCGGTAAGACAGGCCCCTGCGACGGGTCGTTACATTATACGCCTGTCAACTGATTTCCGAAGGGTTAAGGGGCTGCTGTCATTCGGTGGGGGGAGGGGGGGGGGGTGGTCTCTGTCATTTTACCCATCTCACCCAGTGTGGATAAGGGCAGAGCACTCACTTTAAGACTGCTCTCAGGTCGCCTATTAGAGAGCTGGTCTGGAGGGGAGGGAATGGGGGGGGGGGGGGGGGGAGTGCAATAGGAGGATGGGCGTGAAAGACGATTGGTTGAAGGATGGATACAAGGGTATTGAGGCGGTCTATTTTTAACCACCCCCCGCCCCGCCCCCGCCCCCCCACCCCCCCCCCCCCCCCTGTGTCACACGTCTCGCCGAGGTGACAGACAGGCCGACGGGAAGCTTATGGCAGTGTGTCCCCCCCCCTCCCCCCCCCCCCCCCCCCTCTGTGCCCCTGTGGCCTCCTCTCTCACCCCTTCCACCCCTCCTCTCTCACCCCTTCCACCCCTTCCCTACCGTCAGGGAACGAGAGAAAAAGTTATTTGGTTTAGCAAGACCAACAACACCCCCGCACCCCGGTCTCAACCGCCCCCGCCCTCGTCTCGCGCTCCCTCTCGACTCCCTCGGTCCACGTCAAAGCTGATAGCGACTTCGGGGCTTTCGACGGACCCATAAATAGCAAAAGTATCGAGGAAGTAAATTCGGATCAAATAAAGAGGATGTTTTTTTTTTCCCCGCTCCCAGGGGGGGGAGGCAACGTGTCTCCGGTAATCAAGCTCTCGCGTCTCGGCAGACGAAGTGACGTGGGGCGAGGCCGGAGCGCCGTGTGTGATCAGTACCAGTTTAACTCAGTGGTGGCACACGCTAGTCCGCCCAGTGCCGGTGTAATCCCAGATAGCGAGAGCAGGGGCCCTTGGGCAAGGCACTATGAGACCATGGCCGAGATTAGACAGGAATAGAGCGTGGGAAGGGGGAAGAATTCAAACCATCCGCAACGTTGTCATCCACGTATATACTGTAGGCCCGCCAGCCAATTGCTGTGATTACTTTGAAGTGAAGACAAATGTATTCACGTATATTAATAATGATAGCGCTGCCAAGACAGAAACAATTTGGGTTTAATGGTGATAGCGATAAAAAAAATAAAAAACTTGCGTAGACATCGACTAATTGAATAATAGTTTTCAACTTGGCTTGCTGTGCACACAGACTGAGCCAAGCATTTTTGAACACACCCAAGCAGACAGATAGAAAGTTAGACAGGCAGGTAGACACGGAGATGGGCGGATAGACAGTTGTACAGGCAGATAGACATTTATGCAGGCAGCTAGAGAATGAGACAGGCATATAGACAGGTAGACAGACAGATAGAGAGTGAGACAGGCAGATAGAGAGTGAGACAGGCAGATAAACAGACAGGCAGATAGAGAGTGAGACATATCGACAGTTGGACAGACATAGACTGAAACAGGCGGATAGACATTTCGACAGGGAAATAGAGAGGCATATATACAGCTAGACAGGCACGACAGACTAGAGAGTGAGACGGGCATACAGACCGTTAGACAAACCGAGAGACGGTTATACAGGCCGACAGACAGTGAGGCAGCCAGATGCGAGGCAGGCAGGTACTGTATACATGTATAAAGGCAGAGAGACGGTTCGTACGGTGTGTGCATCTAGCGTGAGAGATGGCTGCCAGATGGTGGGAGGTGGTCGGCGCGGCGGCGGGCCCAGGAGAGGCTAAAAGGTCTGAAGTCCCTTCCCCGGGCTTAGGTGAGATCATCTGTGCACACATTCCCCCCTCGCACACCAGAAAGTCATTAGCAACATGTTGACCCACTGTGGAGGGGTGCGGTGTTGAAGATGACCTTTTTAAGAGGCTTGTTTTTCCCCCCGACTGTCTTTCCCAGAGCCCATCATTCACCTATGGTGGAAACTTTGAAAGGCATTTCTTGATATTAAGGGGCGGTTGCTTGCCGGCGGTTGGCTGGTTTTACGTCGAAGGCTTGCGTTTTTTATGCTTGTCCAAGCGGTGACATCATCACAACTGGCACCGTTTCCGACGGGGGGGCATTTTACTGCTGACGGTGTTTCGCATTGGCAAAAACCCCCGAGCTGTTTAAACGAGGTGTTTTCACATCAAAATCCTCCCAGACAGCGAAATCCATGCCACAACTAGAAAAAAACATGTTTTTTAAAAGCACGGCATCTTCCCCCCCCCTGTCAGGAACTGTATGCGACTCCGATTATTGAATAATTTATCTTGTCGCGGAACCTTGTGCGAGTCGGTCGCACTGATGTTCGTGAGGGACGACGAGGGACTGATTTATGAGGTAATCTTAGCTGGGAGGGAAGCACTGTGTCGAAGCTTTTTGCCGTAGTTCAACTTCACACCCTCCTCTTCAGCATTTCAAATGTTATGTTCGCACACGCACACGCACACGCGCACGCGCACACACGCAGGCATGCACACACACACATACACACTACAGTCGGCGTGTAGTTTGCATTGCTGCATTGTGTGTTTTTTGATCCTAGCTTTTTTACCGTAGACCACGGCTATTTATAATGTTCAGTTATGTTGAATTATATACGGAAGTTATATTGTATAATATATGGAAATTACATGTGTTCCTTTCCCGACGAAACAAAACTCTGTTGCTCACCGACGGACGCGTGCCAGGCTACCGGGGACCGAGGACAAATCGTTGATTGGGATAATAATTTATAGATTGGCCAATCATTACGAAAAGGCATTCAATTATTTCTGCTGTGGCTGTGAGCCGCCCTCTTGCATAATCAGCTGGAGCCTCCATCGGATGTTTTTATTGCCCCGCTCAAGGCGCTTGGCTGTCTGTGAATCCTCCCAGCTGTAGCTTTGCTGAGGTCAGGAGCTAAAGCCAACTTCTAACTCCGTCTACTTATCCACTTCCCCCATCAGCCGAGTCCCTCAGTTCATACGCCGCCCGGATGAGCCGCCAGCCCATTGGACGAGCGGCGGCGGAAGGATGGATGAGCGGTTTAGGCGCACCCAATGGAGGACTCTTTTCCATGACGGACTTTCTCTGTGTCTTAGGGAGACGTGCGTCCATCCCTCTGTTTCCCCGGCAGATCACCTTGAAGCGGGACAATTCGAACGAGCCGGTCGAATCCCCCCAAACGTACGCCCGACGACGATCATTGTGAACCACTATTTCTGGCTTCTTTGTCTCTTCGACGAAATCCTCTAATCCTCTGATTAAAAACTCTCCGACTATGTCTATGTGCTGCTAATACGGCGACTGTTTAGCCCATTCCCTGTGTGTGTGTGTGTGTGTGTGTGCGTGGAATGACAAGACTCTCCTGCTTAGCGGTGTCAACGTGTTAATGATGAGAAATGGCCGAGGCAGACCATGTAATCTGCCATCAAGCCGTCCTCCATTCTTGCTAAAGCGGCTTGGACGTCGGAGCGCACAAAATGAGCTTCGCCCGAATGTGTATTTTTGTCCGCTGCTGTATTGTGAATGACTTCTGTGTCGTTAATGACTCTCTTTCAGAGACGCCATTGTTAGCTTTTTGTCATAGAAATAATGAATGCCGGAGGATATTAAATGTGGGCGGCAGTCTCAGGAGTGACATTTTTTTGTGTCATCCTTTCCAATTAAAAGTCCTTTTCTTTCGTGCCAGAGCCCTCATTTTCCTCACACAGGCTGTCCTCAAAACACTTTGATATCCGGGTCATTTGCCGAGTTTTTTTTTTACTATTGTTCAAGTTAATGAACATTGATGAGCTGTAACTCCTCCTGCTACATCTGAAATGTGTCCATCCGTCTGGGAACAAGTCATTTCCCCCTGAACCGCGCTGAAAGAAATACACCCTTTCAACAATATTGACAAATAGTCTGACTGGCTGCTGTACCGCTACCTGCTGTCGTGTCACTGTCACACATGCAACATTATCCCTGAAAAAAATGTAAAAGAGAGGAAAAACCGAGTATGTGAAAAACACATCGACAGCAGCAGACAGAGCTGTTGAATCAAACAGTAGATGTGTTCACTAACTAGTCGCCCGGCGCGGCCCCCGTCTCCTGATAGTCAACAGGAAACCCGGCTTCTGCACCCAGCTTCCCTCAGTCTGTCCTCCACATCGCAGTGACATGAACCCTGTCGGGCCAAAACCGGCGAGAGAGAGAGAGAAGTGACGAGAAAAAAGTGAAAGAAGAGAGAGAGCGAAAGAGCGAAAGAGCGAAAGAGCGAGAGCAAGAGCAAGAGAGAGAGAGTGAATGAGTGTTGAATAAAACTAAAGCCTAAAGTGAGGTTTGATGTAAGGGTCGGCGGAAGGAGGGGGTTAAAAGTGTATGTATATGTGTGTGTGTGTGTGTGTGTGTGTGTGTGTGACTGGGTGGGGGGGTGCATGGAGGGAGGGTGGGGTGGGGGTGGGGGTGGTGGTGGTGGAGTGCAGGGCAGGCAGAAAGTCAGAGCTCAGAGCCAGCTGCATCTCCATTCCAATTAAGTAATGGGAGCTGACAGCGGGCATGAGAAACACCACACACCCACGTACTGATCCAGAGAATAGGAGGAGAGAGAGAGAGAGAGAGAGAGGAGTGGATGGATGGATGGATGGATGGATGGACAGTTCAAACACCCCCCCCCCCCCCCCCCCCCCAGACACAGGGACAAGGCTAGTGTAGAAGACGTCATAAAGTAAAACAGTGGTTAGCTCGAGTGTCAACAGCTAAGACTATAGGAAAGGGTGGTGTGGGTGGAGGGACAACGTCATGTTGACAGATATGATGGACACCGAGTGGGGGGAGTGGTTGCGTTCGGGCGCTTGTAGTTGGAACCGTTGGAGTTACATCATCATCATCATCATCATCATCATCATCATCATCATCATCATCATCATCATCATCATCATCAGCCCTTCCTCGACTTCTCCATGCCAGAGAGATGGAGGAGAACAACAAAGATGACCTCGGAAGATCAGATACAGAAGCCGATCCACCACTCTGAACCTCATTGAAAAACGCCCCCCCCCCCCCCCCACCCTCCCCCCTTGTTAATCCAGTTATATTACATTTGTATGTGAGACATTGTTGACCAATGGTAATTTAATGAGCATGATGTTGATATCATATAACAGCAATCAGCTTTTTCCCATAAATCGGATGCAATGCTACACAGTTTTACAGTCACACATGCAGCACGCGCGCAATGCGCACACGCGCACACACACACACACACACACACACAGAATGCACACACACACTCAGAATGCACACACACATGCACACACACACACACACGCTTAGAATGCACACAAACACACACACACACACACACACGCACACGTACATATACACATACACATACACACACACACACACACACACACACACACACAGGGGGTTGACAGAAGGGCTAAACCGTGTTAATCTGCACATGGACACTAATATGAGCTATTCAGGAAATGTATCTACTCGTATTTAGCACATCTGTCAAAACCTCGCTTTGCATTAAGCCCAACTGTTTCTGCACATATCTACAGAGTGGATTCTCTGTGTACGTATACATCACTATATCTGTACAAATAAATATATCCACTATTTCAATATGAGTGGCTGAGATTATCTTCACTCTTTGCATTGTTCTCCCTCGTCGTCCCCTTTCAGACGTCCTTTGCGACCTTCCCTGTGTCCCCTTCGGCCTGAATCCTCATCACCTTCACAAGTATCCTACTTCCCTCGGAGAGGATTAGATGGACGCAGATTTGGTGAAGGAGAGCGGCGCTGCGGGTCATTCTGGAATAATCTCAAGATCCTCCAACCGTCGAGATAAGTCGCATGATGAACGCATGTTAGCGTCTTACAGTAAAACTCCCGCTGCTCGCCGTGTAAAGATCTGCACTTCAGACCTGCGTGCTTTAGAGAGCGGCTCTTTCTCAAACTTAATTCAATTAGGGCTAGTGTGAGGACTTATCTATACTGCTGCCATGAACCGCTGCACCAAAATGGCTCATTCTGTCCTATGACCCGCGTTTGAGTGAGTTCATTGACTATCAATCGTCCGACTCCTCTGTAGCGTGGTATTAACACTGCCAGGGTTAGGGGTTCGATTCCCGCTGGCGTCATAGTATTGTAACGCGCCTTGGATGAAAGCGTCCGCTGAATGGCATATATTATTTAAATGATCGGCCACACGATACATATATATTAGGGATGTCCGATATTGGCTTTTTTACCGATAACCGATAACCGATATTGTTCAACTCTTAATTTCCGATACCGATATCAACCGATACCGATACCGATATATGCGGCCACGTGAAACCTCCGCTTTACACTCATTGCAATAGGCTTTATGCCGAGCGGAAGTGTGGAAGAATAAATAAAAACAAAACAGCGGTAAAAGCTAGCGTGTGTGTCCGGGAGAGGGCTGCTCTCATCGGACACATTACTCTGAAGCCCCGGTGACGGTCTGGAAGTGCGGATTAATAAATAAAATAATGTGAGCACGGTACAGCGGACCTGAATCGGTTGTGATGAGACTGTTTCGCAGAATGCGTTAGTATGTTGCGCTGACCCCTATTTTACTATTCAACGTAGAAACTTTGAAATAATTCCAAACCACCGACATAACCACAGCTACAACTAGCGTCCCGCTACACGGCCACACAGCCCAGGCTTGTTATTGAGACGGCGCGGCGCGTTTGATGATGTCATCAAACCACGTCCTCACTTGAAACATAACAGATGTCTGAAATTATTTCAAAATCGATTTCGGTATCGGTTAAAAAACCGATACCGATATTTTCCGATATTGATTTTTTATGCCAATATCGGCCGATAATATCGGTGGGCCGATAATATCGGACATCCCTAATATACTGTATATATATATATATATATATATATATATATATATATATGTATATGTATGAAATACTTTGTTGGAGCTGCCAGTGTACCTTTGTCGTTCATCTATACCTCTTTCTTATATACTGTATATTATACCCTCTATAACTTAAGTAACCCGTCCAAAAATCCATTTACAAGACCTTCATGAGTTTGGCCTTAATATGAGACGATGTAAACAGTGGCACTGATGTTAGCTCGTTGTGCCATTGCCAATATCTTAGCCCTTAAGTGAACCGTGTGTTTTCAAGGTGCGCTAAAGTCTTCTATGTTGTTTAGAGTAAAAAGGATCATTAGAGGGGATGCCAGAGAAACATTACATACGTAATTGTTTGAAAAACCCCTTCTAATGATAATGGCTGACATCCCACGGGGCGGTGGGCTGGAAATGGGTTAATTAAATACTTCTGAAGCACTGCCCCAAGGTCAGTTACATACAGCGTAGGACTGAATACAAATATATTTTCCCATGCTTCGCCTGTTGCGGGCGAAAACCGCAAGCCATATACGCATGTGTTTTTTTTAATGCTGGTAAGTGATATATTCATGAGGTTAACTGCACGTGGATAATCCTGGTTCTAAAACATTGGAGACCTTTATTTTGAAACTGTGTTGTCTAATTTGCCTTCCAACAATGACAGTGATGAAGGGACTATGATGTTACTGTAATTGCTTTCGGTGACACTGGATTTCATTTCAGTCCACATTTTTCTACGCCTGCCGCTTTCATGTTTTTGGTATGTGTCTCTTCTTGGGTCACGGTGCAACGGGGAACATTGCAAGATTTCTCATTAAAATACTGATAGTTCAGTCAAACACACCTATCGAATCTGTTGTTTGAAAAGGTCAGCATGACACGGCCAGCTTTCACCACTTGCTTTTGTCTCTCCCTATTTACCACTTTTCAGGGATTCAGTCTTTTGTCTCCTTTAGTTAATTCTGCTCTGAGACGGCGATGGCAACCCATGCCGATCATCCACCCAGGGCCGTGCTTAAGGGGAGGAGAGTAGGGGGGCCGGGGTGGCACATGACCCCCCGGAAATTTTGACAGGACACCTACTAAATCTAACTGGTTGACACTGGTTGACAGTTGATAAGACTCGAACTTGTCAATCAAAAAGAGAGAATGAGGCTGGCGAAACTACTACAAAATATGTACGGTTGACTCCCCACACTGCACTGCAACAAAAGGTACAATGCTACTCTAGGCCCTACCCCCGACTAAATGAGTCCCCTTACCCCCACCCCAACCCCCATGCTGCTTGTTCACATGCAGGGCTCAGCCAGATGCGCTCCTATCCACCTGTCCACTGTGAAAGCCTCTGCCACCGGCACCACCGCCACCACCACCACCACCACATCAACACGCCTCCGCCGTCTACAGCTGTCACACAACCCGGTGTGCCCCGGCTGGCGTGGATGCATGCATGCCGCTGCATGCGGGAGCGGGGTTAGGCTGCCAAATTACAGGGCTCATTTTCATGTTTGTCGGGCGAGTGTCAGTCAGCACAGTGGCCTCCCCCTGGACTCACCCCCTCTCTCTCTCTCTCTCTCTCTCTCTCTCTCTCTCTAGCAGCATCTGCGACTTGCACGATTTCACTTGACCTCACTTACTTTAACGCGCATCGTGTGTTTTTGTGTTCACAAACACAAGTCAGCGTTTGAGACCCGCGATAGAAACCGAGAAGCAGGGGTGGCGTGGCGGTCCGGGCGGGCCGAGGATGGCCCGGTGCCAGACGTCCAGATGCTCGGATAAACTATGCTAGGCGCTACATCTCATGAGCCTGCTAGCATACTTTTACCGCTAGCTCTACTCTCTCTCTCTCTCTCTCTCTCTCTCTCTCTGTCGCTCTCTGTTTATGCGTGACAAGGCGAGTGGCTCACTCAGCTCAGGGTTAATTAACACGGACTGGGATTTGCCCGCATCTGCCGCGCTCGCTCCGCTCTTGAATTTAATCACGCAAAGTTAGCTCCTCTGTCAAAATGGATGACGGACTTCCCTGGAGTTCGCTCAGCGCACCTCGCAACGCGACGACGCTTTAGGATACGCCTGTAGGTACAGCCATGATACAGGAAGGCCTCTGGTTCATGTCGCTCTTGGTAACTTGTATGTAGTAACCAGTATATTGTGGTCATCATTTTTAAATTTGTTTTGAGTGTATTTACTCTGTAACTAACTGTTACTAACTACCAAGTCTCTCTCTCTCTCTCTCTCTCTCTCTCTCTCTCTCTCTCTCTCTCTCTCTCTCTCTCTCTCTCGTCCAAATATAACTACTCTAATTAGATTTATCGCTACTCCCGTTCCTTTTACTAGAGTGGCCATTAACCCAAGAAAAATAAGCATATTCAATCTGCCTTGAAATTGATCTCCATCAGACAAAACATATTTACGACATTGAGGTTGCAGATGCAAAAATAACAAGCTCTTTGATGGAGCACATCTGTCTAAAAATAGAAAGATATATTCCAGGTGGACAAAACGCACACACTCACATGCGCACCCGCACGCACGCACGCACGCACATACACACACACACACACACACACACACACACACATACATACATACATACAGACTTGGCCTGACTGACCCCTGTCAAAAGCACACTGTTAATCACTTTAAAGAACATTTAAAGGGCCCATACATGCCCATTTTAAACTGGCCATAAAATGAATTCTGTTCATAACTGCAAGCCCTACTTTGAACTTAATCCCGTTTGTGTGTAAGGGATTAAATAGACATCCTTTGAGTACACAATAACAATCCTTTATTTACTGTCTGCAAAAATAGCACAACTCCAGTCGGAGTTATGGCATCAGATTATTTTCAGTAATCATAAATGCACAATACACGACTTTCTAACCATGATTCAACAATATAGCTCAACTATTCGAGTGTGCTTCACAACCTAGGGAGATAGATAGGACGTCTTTAAATAGAGTTGTTTGCTTTGCTTCTTATGACATGTACAATAATAAACCCAGTAGCCAGTCACATGATTGGCTCCCCCACTGCACTCTTTGTCAGAAGGATCATGTTTGAAGAATAAAACCGTTAGAAAGGCTATTTTTTAAGCAGATTTGTAGGTTGGAAAAGTTGCTGTGCTGAAATTGAAGGTCATACCACTCACGCTCAAATCTTCCTTTAAGGTACACAGCCTCATTTTGAGGTGAGTCAGTATGTTTTATTTATTATGTATATTTTATGTTTGACCTTGACTCAAAAAATACTAATTAAAACATCCAAAATGCATATAAGATGGCTTCTGCTGTTTTAATTATTACTTCTTGGGCAGTGTGATACAGTGTTGTTTTCATTTGGCTGTTCATTTTATTCATAAAGTCATTTTTGTTAAATCAAAATTATGGCAGTCACTGTGATGTGTGATTCTTAAATCTCATCCGATTCATCAGCACATGAGTGCACAGCACTGCATCTTTTATTGTGCATTTTTAATTCACATTAATAGGTATTAATGTGTTGTGAAAAATATTGTGTTCCCTTTTGTACATTCATAATGTGCAAAACAGTATTTATTAAAAACAGTATTTAGTAAAAACAACCCCCCCCTCCTGGTCCACAACCAAAATGTCGAGAATCATCCCATCGGCAAGGTCGTGACCTTTTACATAATTCATCGCTGCCGACCGCTTGCGGACCACAAAACCATCTCTCTCTCTCTCTCTCTCTCTCTCTCTTCTCTCACCGTCTCTCTCTCTCTCTCTCTCTCTCTCTCTCTCTCTCTCCCTGTCTCTCTCTGTCTCTCTCTCTATCTAGCCCACAGCAGAAAACAGTTAAACACTCAAATGACAGACCCAGACCCAGACCCTAGGATGTTTCGTACCCCTGGCCCTCAGGAAATTATTTAAATGCAGTGTCAGGACGGTAAGTCCTCACGGCTCATGTACCTGTATGTGCAAAACACACCTGCCTTTGTGATATGGGGGGGGGGGGGGGGGGGGGGGGGCGTGATGAAGCCTGTGCATGCGTTGGGATGATACAGGCCGTTCAGGAGGGTTTTGTGTAAATTGGCCTTGACAGCGAGAAGGAATCATTGAAGAACCGCGCTGGGGGCACAATTTACTGGCTGCCAGCTTTCGACACACTGTTACTTAGATTTAGAGCTGCTCTCGTCCTCGCTTTTATTTATTATATTTATATTGTTTACTGATATTTTCCCCTGGTCTTTCTTTGGAGCTGAGATGCAGCAACATTTTTTGGGTCCGCCGCGTCTATTACGTGAGAGTTGGACCCGATGTTGCATGTAAGTCCGGACTCCAAACTCAAAGAGACAGCAGCGTCGGGCACCGAGAGCCGACGGCCTTCACCCCTTGTCTGAGATGCCCTTTTGAACCAAATAAATGAAAGCAATAAATATTTTTACTGCAGATTATTTCAAAAGTGCCTGGAGTTGCAGTCTTGATTTTAGCCGGGGGTACATTGTTAAATCGCCTCCACCAGATGGGAAAGGAAGGGAGGAAACTTTAACTTTTTCTTGAGACACCGCTGCCACCTAAAATGTCTGTGCTTGTGAAGACATTGAATTGTGTTTTCATTAAACTGCTGTCGTCGTCAGTCAATAACCAACTTTATTGTCAGTGGTTTTATTCAGGAGACAAAGGTTTGAATGGACAATGTGTTTTTTTTTAACTTGCTTTAGGTTGTTTGAGTGTAGGCCTACTGTGTCTTCGGCTCTGGGATCTAGTGTTACACCCATTACCTGGGGATTACAGTATTGGTTTTAGTTAATATACTGCCCTCTTGTGGTCGACGAAAGATGAGCATTTTTTTTTTCATCCTGTTTCATCCTCCATGTTTTTCCGAAATCTTGTTCTATATGAGTTATATTAAAACAAACGTTTAAATTAAAGTGCCCCTTTTACTACCAGGTGTTACATTGGTTATGATGATATACTTAAAGCCACTGTGTGTTATAATGCCTTATGGATATATGAACCATTCTAGATATTGACTGCATAGACATATTGACTGCATTGAATACCACACTTTTTAACGTGTAAAACTGTGATTTCTTGGCTTAGTGTTAAAATTGTAATGGACATTTGAATCGGAAAAATAGATGAATACACATGTGACATAAGTGTTGAAATGAATGTAAAGCACTACTTAACGCACTACTGCGTCAGCAATGGCAATGCCTGGGTTACATTTCATTTTATATACACCGGGTTCATGGTCGTGCCAAATAGAGACATAGATCCAGAAATAGTGTTATGAGATACACGTGTGTTTACCCTGCGGTCCCATCACACACACTCGACTTGA